>CALNHX010006624.1:0-86067 GCA_940337035.1 Agriotes lineatus
GCACGACGTAAAGGACGTAAACTTACAAAAAGAGAACGGGCAAAGGAAATAAGGTAACACGTGTGAAATGTTAGGTTATGTTGTCTTTAGTTACATAGTTATTCATTCGTAGATATTCAAATCATTATTCACATCTCGAGGACTTTAATAGACCTTGCAATCATAGCAAACAAAGATACAATTGTAACACAATAAGTAATGAGGCCATACGTAAAGCTAGGGAAATACTCTATCGTGTTCCGGTTAAGGCGGCGCAGGATGAAAAAATTGCACGGCTGTTAAAAATTGTTCCTCTTAAGAGGCAAAAGAAAAAGTTTAAAGGAATTCAAAATGTACGAGTAAAATATAGATTTTTTGATAATGAGAAAAAGAGTCATTATGTGTGTCAGAAGTTCTTTACCGCGGCATTGCACATTTCACAGAGAAGAATTCTTACATTATCAAAGAAGTTACAAAACGGCGAAGAACTGAAAGACAAAAGAGGCGGTGATCGTCGGTCACTATCGTTTAAACAAAAGAAACATTCAGTTAAGCAGTTTATTGGCAAACTTAAAGGTCGTGAGTCCCATTACAATCGTAAAAAGTCTAAGCGGATTTACTTATCCTCAGAGCTTACAATCAGAAAATTGTGTAGAATGTACAATTCTTCAGTGCCTGACAACTTAAAGGTTAAATACATCTATTTTTATAGAATTTTTATCAGCGATTTTAATATTGGATTTGGTTCGCCGGCTACCGACGTGTGCAGCTTGTGCTACCGATTAAAAAATCAATGGAAATTATCACGGGACGAAAGAGAAAAGAATGCCGTCATGTTACAATTAAGACTGCATAGGTTGTCTGCTAAACAGTTTCATAGTATTATGAAGGAGAGCCCAGAAAATAGTACTGCTTACTGCTTTGATTTGCAGCAAGTACAGGTTTTACCCAAATTGCCAATTCAAGAGGCTTTCTATGCCTCGCAATTAGCACTTTATAATTTTTGCATTACGGATTTAAGAGGAATAACCCCAGTATTTTATACGTGGCTTGAAACTCAAGCAGGGAGGGGCTCCACTGAAATAGGCTCAGCTATCTATGATTTTCTAATACAACCCAATTTATTGCCACCGGATTGCCATTCCCTTCGATTATACTGTGACGGATGCGGAGGGCAAAATAAAAATTCTGTGATTGTGTTTATGCTACAATATTGGTTGTGCACGTCAGCCCCTCAACATCTTAATGAAATACTGTTAATTTTTCCCGTCCGCGGCCATTCATTTTTACCTGCGGACAGAGTATTTGGACGAGTTGAGAAAATAAGTAAGAAAAAGCCGGAAATTTTAAGATCAGAGGATTATTGGGATATTTTTAAACAAGTGGGTGACGTAAGGGTTTTAGGAAACGATTGGGCCTTGTTTGATATAAAACAACTCAGTGATTCTTGTAACAAAATTAAAGACATTAGAGCAGCTAAAAGAATTTGTATTCAAAAACGAGAAAATGGTTCCTTAACTGTAAGAGCAGAACAGTACTATAGAAACAACGTGGCTCTGCCAGTTGCACTACTGAAAAGAGGAAAGTCTCTAAAAACGTTTAAATTAAAAAAAGTACCATTAGGTAGAGAAGTTAAAGCGAAAAAATTGAAAGATATTGACAGTTTATTGGATAAGGCGTATTCTAAAGTTGATGAAAATAATAAAAAAATAAACTGGAGGACAATCGATGATTTGAAGTGGTATAAAGATCAGATTGATGGGGAAAATTTGAACGCTAGCGATATAAACCAAGAAGAGTCTGAAGAATCAGACTACTGTGCATGTGAAGAAGAAGACAATCGCTTGCACATTTGAGCTTTTTTTGTTAATAATTTTTTAATTTAGAATTTTGTTTCTGTTTCAAGTATAGCATAAGTCCGAGAAATGTTATATTATTTTGTAGTGTTTGTAAGACCACATTAATAAAAGTTACTATCAATAATTGTGTTCATTTTACATGGAATAGTAATACCAATTTTCGTTCAAATTGCAGTTTTTTCATTTGTTGCATTCAAAATGCAGCTTTTATTTTTTATTTGGAGCATATCAGCAATATTTTTCAAAACAGATTTCTCATTTTAGGCTTAATATAGCTACCGCAACACCTACTAAATTTTGGTTCCAGAATTAATATTCTGAAACAGGTCAGGCACCAACGGCAGAAAAAGCCAATTTACTCAAAAACAACTTTTTATCAAATACTGCGTTTTGAAAGATAACTCCTCAAAAGGCATTAGACTGCTAAAGATATGGGCAGCGCTGAACTTCTTAGGAAAGTTCCAAATAGATAGCCGATACATTCATCTAATTAATAATACAGATTGGTGGTGGATAATGTGAACATACAAAATTAAATGAGCGAGAATACAGTTTATGGACGTTGAATGTGTTAGACTAATATGTGATTAACATCTATTACCAGCAGTATCAAGGTATTTTTTTCAGAAGACACTGAATTCTAGGATACTAAATTTCAAGTGATATATGTAAGGCATCTCTCTCAAATAATGGACTATTGACTGGTCTGACAAGGAAATCGAAGTCGATGGAAAACGACCCATCCATATAAGATTTGCTGATGATACAGTATGTTAAGCAGTGACTCCCAATAGTTACAAGTCATGATAATGGAATTAATGACGGATCAAGAGAAGTAGGTATGAAAATAAACATAAGTAGGACCAAAGTCACAAATACCGAAGAAGATATCATTACCAACCTTCAACGTTTGCTCCCATGTAAACTTTTCCGTCAAATAATTTTAAATATTTGTAAATTGTATATCGCAATCTTGACACATATTATTCGAGATCCTTTGGCGTTGCATAATTCTGATGGGGATTACATGACGCGCGGCGCCGTTTTCTTGATCCAGCAAGTTTCTTCTACAAAGGGAGGCCCAGGACCATAAAAAAAGACCAACCGGCCATAAAACGAGCGTTTGGTTTCCGAATCCTCCAGCTGAGGACGCCTCAACTGCACGGGGGGGGGGGGGGGGGGACAAAAGCCCAGTAGGAGCAGAGCGCTCCAGTCTGGTAACCTAAAAACCTTCCTCACGTACCCAAAACGTGCTTTTAGTCGGGAAGAATCCAAGAATCCAGTCCAAAAAGGATCCCACTTCAAACACGCTGTAGCGCTGGTTAGCGCACGCTGTGACCTTTTCCGAAAATCCGTAGTATCGGTGGTCGACTGAAAGCTTTTCCGATAACCTTTGTACAATCATCCATAGCAAGACCTGCAGGCACCCCTTGACGCCACTGTACCGCCGGCCGAGCGAAGGCGACAAAACTTTTCCGGCAGCCGCCTGTATATAACAATCATCGTTAACAAAACATGCAAAGATCTCCTGCTACCGCTGTATCGCCGATTTAGCTAACGCGATAAACCGATCCCGAGAACCCCTGTAGATATATCCTTGGCCTGGAATCCGATTTCGAGAGAATTCAAAAGTAGCTTCTCGAAGAATCGAGCTCGCTGCAAGCAACAAATGTGCGCAAATCTCGCACTTGTGAACTTAAGAACCACCGGTCTGAAAGAGTGTGTAAAGCTAGGAGAAGTGTTTGAAACTGAAGTAAGTCAATCCACCTGCAGGAACTGAGCCAGATCACAATAATAAACAACGCCTACAATTCCCTATGGACCCTAGAATTCAGTATAATCCATAATAGTTTTTTTTGGTTATATAATAAAATCCAGCCATCTTAATTTAGCAGTTGCTTAGGACCTAAGGTTACTAAATCATATATTTGTTATAAAGTACCGCCAACTGTGCAAAAAAAAATCTTTTGTCTCTTTTAATTTGAGGTAAAGCTATCAATTGTCTCACTCTCACTTTCTTACAATGTTCTATCCTTTTTAATTTGGGGGAACAAAATCTTGGAATGAAATGTCGGTATCTTTATATGTATTTAGTGATCTTATTAGGGCTGCGTCGGTCACACCAACTAGCGATAACCACGAAAGCAGCTCCCCTTACCTTCCGGGATGAGTGGGTTGCCGCAACAACAGAGTTCCATGGGATAGCGACTTTATTTTATTATTGCAAATTGTGACATGAATTTAAGTTACATTATTTCAAGGCAGTATTTGTAAAACTAGTGGTGAATAGACGATTTTATTTTGACTTCTCTTTTTAGATGCTGTCCTCATCAGACCTTTGGCTTAAGCTACCGAAAAGCCTAAACTTATTGGTGCGAAAAATAAGAGTAAACAAACCTATATAGAATAATCCTAGAAAGGTAGACAACTATGCATACCCCGGGCAAAAACTTATAAGAAAAAAGACAGCAGAAGCGAAGAGATGTCACAAGGTATAGGACAACCAGGAGCGCATTTGGAAAGCTAAGCTACAATCTAAACAAAGAAAAAACTGGAAGAAACAAAGAGCGGAGGATAGATACATGCCAGAAATTAAAAGATTAAAACATTACTTTTGGACATAAAACAAAAATAGCAGACGCCATGCACTGTATTCCACTGATCGATGATCACGAAGACGAAGCATGGAGACGATCTTAAAAAGATAGCCGTAACCAATTGGATGCAAATATCTAAAAATTGAGAGATGTAGAAAAAGATGGCGAGGGCTTACACCCAGCAATTAATTAATATAGGCAATTTGTGATTGTATTCGTTCTTACTATCTTTGCAGTAGCTGCAAGTAGTATTGTTTTTGACAACCATTTTTTCGCATATTTAGAAGCTAACAATTCAAAAACTGTGAATCATGATATATATTGCTCTTCTTTGGTCAATTATGTGAACCATCTTCCACCTCCCCCCCCCTTCTGACTTAATAAACTTAAAGAATTAGGAAAGCACAGAAAAATGTATTCCAGTCTGTTTAAATTACAGATAAAAGTTGTGTTTTTTTGCTTTATGATTCAGAGCAGGCTTTGCATTTATATTATTTTAGCAGTGTACAACAGTTTAGTTGCAAAATATACCTAACGCCTAAATCAAGATCGTCGGGATTGTCAGGTTGACACTTCGGTAAAGCGCAATAAATGCCACGGAAAAGCAGGGTTAATAGTAATAGCTATTTATATATCTAGAGCGCAAAGGTATTCATTTCCTCCCGCGTGTGAATTTAATGCCCGCCGAGTTAGCGGAGAGCATTAAACACACAAGGGAGGAAATGAACCTTTGCTCCAGTGGAGGGTATTAAACACACAAGAGAGGAAATGAAACTTTGCTATATACGAGGGTGGGCTGAAATGTAATGCACACATGCTTGTAGTACGCGAACGAAAAGAGATAGCGAGATGGGGCAGAAAATAAGTACAATTCTTTAGTTTCAAAATCATATAATTATTTTTCAACATAGTCATCGTTAAGATTAACACATTTCTCCCAACGCGTAACAAGTTTTTTTATCCAGTCACTGGAAAAATTCTTCCGACTTTTCTCGAATCCAGGACGCCATAGCTGCCTTTACCTCATCGTCCGAGATGATTAGCCTTGTCTCTCTTGAGTAGAGGAAAAAAATCGCAAGGCGCGAGATTGGAGGAGCAGGGAGGGTGTGGAACCGGTTCAAACTTCAGCTTTCGCAGAGCATTGTCGGTTGCGAGCGAGGTGTGGGGTCGAGCGTTGTCATATTGCAAGATTATTGACGCCAGACTGCCTCTAACGCGACAAACTCGACGTCGGAGGTGTTTTAGGGTATCTATGTATTTAGAAGAATTTACCGTTGCCCCTCGTTTCAGATAATTGGTCACATAAATTCGTTTGGCATCCCAAAACACAGTCAAAAGAATTTTTTTTGCGGATGGTTGTGTTTTGAATTTTTTCGATTGAGGAGATTCCGGATAGCGATATTCCATTATCTGCATTTTCTCTTCTGGGTCGTAATAATGGATCCACGACTCGTCCCCCGTCACAATATTCAAAAGGAAGTCGTTCCCTTCGTCACGATAGCACTGCAAAAGTTGCTCGCAGCATTCCAATCGACACTGTTTGTTTTCGTCCGTGAGGCGGAGTGGTACCCATCGTGAACAGATTTCACGGTATTCCAATTGTTCAATAATAAAGCCGACACGTTCCTTGGCTATTCCAATATGGTTTGCGATGCACTTTTGAATGATTCGCCGGTCATTTTGGATCAAATTGTCGACGTTTGGGATGTTCATCGTCTGTGGCAGTGATCGGACGTCCGCTGCGTTTTTCGTCATCAATTACGGCTTTTCCAGGCTCGCAACCACGAAATTTTATTACCCATCGATTAACAGTAGTCCTGTCAATAGTATCGTCGCCATAAAGGGTCTTTAAACGGCGATGAATCTCAGTAGGAATCGATAATCACGCGCTGTTTAACTCGCGTTGACATAGCGCGAGAACACGTCTCCATACTTCCGCTACTAAAAAATGAACGGGTAAACGAAACTCTTTCAAACTGCGCATGCGCATAGACGAGGGATGTAGCTTCCGAATGCAGTCATGCGCGTCTCTCTAGATCATTTCGTTCGCGTTCCACGAGCATGTGTGCATTATATTTCAGTCCACCCTCGTATATTTTCTTCGAAGGCATGTTCTATAGGGCGAAATTTCAAAAATTTTGCTTTAGGAAATCATTATAGTGACTCTAGATTTCTGTAGTAAAATTTTGTCTAATTTCCAAATCAACCTAGCGTTGTAATGCTTTGATGTGATGTCAATGGTGACAGAAACACAAATACTGGACGTAAAAAATATTGGCTTCCGCCGGAAGTTAACAAAAATTGGTTCCCGCTGGTTGGAAATTGACAGTTTAGTTTCCTAAAACTTTCTATACAGTGAGTAGAAAAATCGTTTTACTAATATAAAAGATACCAACGGTAAATTAAGTAAAACAGCCATCATTGGAAGGGTTGGTCAAATATTTGCATTCACTAGCTTCTCTCGTTTAAAAAACGAATTTTTAGTTTTAAAACTTCCACTTCCAAGGGACGTTCGGAGTGAAGCCCTTTATTGATTTTACATACTACAATTAGTTAACATAGTTATTTGATTTATTGCATCTTTAATATACTGGGATGGACAACGGCCACATTTCCATCGCTTTTACTTTACATGGGCGCCGTTACATAGGGGCATGGAGGGGCGCTTGCCCCTCCCTGGATTTTTCCAAAAATAATATAATCCACTATTACGCGCCAAGCGCTGACCAGCTAGCTATCAGAACTCACCGCACAGAAATTATTTTCATACGGTGTACTAATATTATATCGTGTGCGTAACAACAGCAACGATTTATTCATTTGTCCGCCCTAAGGGCCCGCTCACTTTACAGAAACGATTCAAGACAAGCAGAAATAAGTCGATGCCCGAAATATCGACATGAGAGGCGTCTATAAATTTGTCACTCAGCGCGATACAAAACAATATTTAAATTACTATTTCTTGACGCCTTTGTATAAGGGACGACCGATGTTGGGTTTCCTTGTGTCTAGGCACGTTCAAGTAATAAATTCAATGGCTCGCCAAATTCCAGTGCACCTGCACGGAATGTTAGCAAATAGTTAAAATAAATGCATTACTTATCTCAAGTTAGTCTTATTCGCTCTCTGCTTGAGTTACTACTGTTAGATTATTGTGTATCCTGGTTTACATTATTTTTTATTTGGGATTTTGATCAGATCTATACGGTATGTGTATTTTTTGCATCTATTATTTTATTTGTTAATTAATTTGCATTATTGTGTATTGCTATTACTAACGCTTCACTATTTTGTGCGCCTCGATGCCCAAACTTTAAAGTAACGATGTAGTAAAGAACGTAATGATTTTGTTATTTTTAATTTAGATACACAAAACGTGTTGGTAATACAGGTATTTTTTCCAAACCTTGTAGCACTTTGCTTTTATATTTTTTTAAATCTAATAGCATTTTTTAGGTGCGCATCAAGTATTTTTTTAGACTCTCTGTGAATTTAACTGTCTTATCTCAATATCGAAAAAATATTGCCCCTCTCTGAGAACTTTTCTAACGGCACCCATGTTTACTTATCAACAGATTTGGATGAAACTTGTTACAAGAATATTAAATAAGATTTCTCATTAACAGACAATCAAAATGGTCGACTTCCGGTTTCACCGGAAATGTTACGAACTTTGATTTTTAAATGGATCGTCCTGTATATTATATGTTTTCCGGAATCGACGACTCAAATTACATACGACAGTGTTGTCAAATTTGCTTAGGTATTGCAGAAAAATATTTATAAATTGATTAATTAAACATTTTTCAGTTTTAAATAAAGATAAATTAGTGCATGATGGATATCGTTAGATTAGGAATAATTTTTTTTATCTAATCGCATGATGGCCACTTAAATGGAGTTTGAAAAAAAGATTTTTTTAGAAAAGTTATAATTTGGCACGTGAAATATATAGGGTGATCTATTTAAAAATCAAAGTTAATTGAATTTCCGATGAAACCAAAAGTCGATACTTTTAACTGTATTTACACGTCGATCACAAATTATGTCTAGTATCCCTGTGTCAAATTTCATGCAAGTCGATTAATAAATAAAGGTGATATAAGCGTGGCTATAGTCTCATTTGCACCCGGTATACTGAACTGCTGAATCCCATTAAAACATTGTAATTTATGGGTTCTTATGTAGGCATAATTTGCTTTAGCATTTTTACGGACATTATTAGTTTTCTGTAATAATGCATGTAATATTGACCTTCTCATGCAGTGTCTATTGGCAACATAACAAGTAATAATTGGATATTATTTATTCGGAAAACCTTAGCTCTCGTTTCATATTTTACACATGAATGATAAAGTGTAATAGTGAAATTTTAAAACTTTTGTAGGCTATATTTAAGCTACTATTAAGCAAACATAAAGCGAGTAGTTGAACTGCCAAATATTTGGCATTGCTAAAGCAAATGCCAGAAAAAATTGAGATTGTGAATACTAGCGCATCTGCTACTGAAATAGCAACGTCAAGTAAATTTACGACTATTCCTGCTTTGAAAAGGAAACTAAATGCTGAATTCCAAACGCCACGCAACAAAAATGTGTGAGTTATTTATGTAGTTTTAAAAAACAAACTTGGCAAATTGATTCTGAAACAGTTTAAAAGCTAATTTATTATAACCGATTAAAATGCCTACTAAAATAGTAATATAGTTGTTATAGCTGTAATGCAACCAAATTTACCTTAAAAGGGAAAAATAAGTTATGGTAGACTTCTTCCAGTTCAGGGTCGAATTTTACTGGTCGCAATTGATATAAAATGTGGAACACTTGAGCCATGTTCAGCAGCATGAAAGCGAAATTCCATGTAAACACATCTGGGGCGCATATCACATTCCAAGCCCATGTTGAAAATAGCATAAGACCTTAAATCAATACAACAAAATAGATTCAAGACAGTAATTGACGTTAGAAAGTGCATGTCCTTATATACACTGCATACGTGTAATGACCCCTACAAATACAGACGAATTGAGCATTGGATGAATATTTCTAATATAATTTTTCATAACCCATTCTAGCCACGATTGTATGTATATGAGCTGTATGTAGGTATGTACTGGCGGGGTTCCATAAATAAGTGTAATCTGACAGAATCTCCTATTTTAATACGAAGCTTGAAATTTCTTCTTGTAATGGTTAAAACGTCGATTTATGGTGATGCATACCTATTATAAGCCAGCAATGCATGAACAGGACGCCCTTTTTCGAGCAGGTGGCAGCGTACGCTATAGCAAAGCATGTGTTAGAAAGCTGGAAAAGTAAATGTTGGGGGTCTTTCCAGTAGTCGCACCAGGGCCACCAAGTCTCTGAAAATAAAACAATTTATCAGTTTTAACTATCCATTTCGCCTAAAAAGCATGCAGTGGCGTCTAAGCAACAATTGGATGTTCAATAAGTTTGATATTTTGCTTACAGCACTAACAGAAATTTAATTGAGAATATCTAATCATAAAAAAAATATGGAAATTGTTTTCAAATATTTCGAAAATTAAAAAAGCAGATACAATTGATTTTCAAAATCTTCATTTAGAATATCAAATTAAAAAACAGTTGCCATCTGAACATGGTTCACCTATCTCCCACGACACTGCTATGCACTAAACACTGAACCGAAAAGCCAAAGTGTATTTCCCCCTTTTACTTCCCTCGTCTAAAAGACGAAGAAAACCTTATATTTATTCAGATCTTTAGGTTTCAGGGTCCCCAGATGACGAAAACCAGGTTGTCTCAATTTCGTCTGTCTGTCTGTCTTTCTTTCTATCTGTCTGTATGTCTGTCGGTTGGCGGTATAACTCAAAAACTATTTTTTGGAGGAAGACGATATTTTGCATGCAGATTATATGTCTATCTGGCATGAAATCGAGTAAATTTTAACAAATACATACAGAATGAGCACCTTAAAAAATAAAATGTTGTTTATTTTTGAGTTAACTGTCTGAAACAGGCTTGTTCGGTTAATTGAAATGTGTTGTTTGCCATTTATAGTATCAACGTTTTTGTGACCTCTGGTATATCTTTCTTATAGTTCTCTTATATCTATACGACTTCTTGATTAATAGACTTCTTGGTAAAATAGCTACATTATTATCTCTTTTCTGTACTCCATTTTCGTCATCAACTTGAATAGCATCTTTTTCTGAATAGCGTTTGTCCTTTGTTCTTTTTAATAACTTCCTGGATTGTTATGTTGTCTATTTGCTCCACATTCTCTATTACCTTTGAACTCAGTTCCTTGATCATTTCTTTAGAGGCTTCCTTGGTTAGCCTGTTTTTACTTCCTTTTACTACTATAAAGGAAGTATTGGATTCACCCAAAAAATTCGAAATTGAGTTTTCAACAGATCTTCACGTTTTAGAGTCCCCTGATCCCAAAAAACATTTTTCTTTTCATTGGTCTGTCTGTGTGTCTGTCTGTCTGTGTGTCTGTCTGTGTGTCTGTGAACAGAATATCTCAAAAACGAAAATAGGTATGGCATTGAAACTTCATATATAAGTTTTGTGTACTATGTAGATGAGACAGCAAGCTTTTGAAAAAAATCGCATAACCGGAAGTAGGTGTTTACTCTTGTGATTTTTCAGTTTTTTTTCGATTTTTTCAAAAACGGCTTTAACGATTTTTTTTAAATTTTACATTTTTCTTACATTTTTAATGTGTATTGATGTGAGATAGGTGATTTTCCAGTTGAATACTTCTAAAGTGGGTTTCTTTTGTTTTTTTTTTCTATTTTTTTTATTAACTCCTATTTTAAATAAAACACCCGGTATATTATTACATTTTTGAATTCACCTTAAAATTCTAGAGAAAATTTGTCTCTTCAACTAACACTCGATTTTGTACCGTTTTTGTAGAATTTGTAATTTTTGAAAAATTTTAACAAATGGTTAAAAATTAAAAATTAAATTTTTTACTAATTATAA
Source organism: Agriotes lineatus (assembly GCA_940337035.1). NCBI lineage: Eukaryota > Metazoa > Arthropoda > Insecta > Coleoptera > Elateridae > Agriotes > Agriotes lineatus. The sequence goes on from CALNHX010006624.1 coordinate 11,410, forward strand.
GATCACTGTAAAAGGAAGTTGTGTGAGTGTATCACACCAGATTTTTTATGTTTCTCGTTATTATTTGTAACTGGACTCAATTAGCTTGAAATTAAAGATTCGAGCTTTTTCCTTTGTTAATCATCATTATTTTGGTTCTAAAAGTTTGATTCGGTACATTTCACTGACGGGCGTCTCTCTAAATCAGCTAGTAATACGGTATTGTCTGCATATTGTTAATATTTCTTCCAGTAATAGCTACCCCATTTTCTGAAGGTTATTTATCTGAACAAATGTTAAAAAGTGTTTGAGGCAGTACGCATGCCTGTGTAGTATACCTTTTCCATTCTTAACTTTTGATATGTAGTTGAACACTTACCCTTATTGTTGCTCTCTGTTTAGAGCAAAATGCGTTTTTATTATCAATTGAAATGTAAAATTTAAGAGGTTTGTTATTTCACCTTATCACAAGCTTTTTCAGTTTACAAAACAGGTAAAGACATGACAGCTTATATCCTTGTATTCTTGATGCGGAACAGCGCTTCCTCGGTAATTCCTTAATTCGAACTTCTATCACCTTCAAGAATATCTTCACTACATGGCTCATTAATCTAACCATCTGGTCTTCTTGATATTTCTCCGATATACCATTTTTGACAAGTAATAATGGATTGAAAACCAACCTACGGTTGACGGTGGGAAACCGACTGAGATTAAGAAGGTTCGAAGAAGTAGTACGCGACGCGAAGGTACTAAAAATACAGAACTGCAAGGGAACTACGCAAGATCGAGCCGTATGAGCAAAGTATGTGAACGTAGCAAAACCTACGAGGGTTGTAATGCTGGTTACGTAAGTACCATTTTTTGGGAAGCGGATGAATGTTGGTAAGAAGAGTGAGCTGGAATAGTTCAAGAATCATATATATTGTTAAATATATATACTGCTACTGCTACCTGCTCATCTGATAGCAATTTTGTGGAAACCTATTGCTTTACGCTTTTTACTTCCCTCGTCTAAAGAATGAAGGTAGTATTGTAATCACGAAAAAATCACCTTCCGAAATTTCGTCAGATCTGCAAGTTTCAATATGCCTAGATGACAAAAAACAGGTTTTCTCAATTCCGTCTGTCTATGTGTTTGTCTGTTGGCGGTATAACTCAGAAACTATTTGTTGGAGAAAGACAATATTTTGCATGCATATTATATGTCTACTTGGCATAAAACCGAGAAAGTTTCGGAGAAATATGGCATAAAACCGAGAAAGTTTCGGAGAAATATATACAAGGTAAGCACCTTAAAAGTTAATTTAGTAGTAAAAAAAAGAGCAGCTAAATTTTTTGTTGTTGTTTTACCATTAACATAAATAACAACATATATATTTCAGCACCTGGTGCCTTCTTCAGTGTACAATTACAAACAGTTTAAAATAAGTTTAAGATAACATTCTGTTATTCAATTGGCGATAAAAATTAAGTACAAAAACATTCTCCAATTATATACTGTAAGTTTAACATTCTGTTGTTTATTTCTAAAACTGTTAAAATTTCCTTTTTGTTATTCAAAGATTGCCATTCTATGTATAAATCCGTTTATGCAATTCGTTGCTTTTTTAAAAAGATTTTTTTTTTCAAATATTGGGAGAAATTTAAAAATTACGTTAAATTACTGATGAAAATTTTATTATTAAGTAAGTTCGTCTTGCTGTCGTTTTTTATTCGAGAAAAATTTTTTTGTTTCTTTTTGCCTCTGTCAAATCTGTGTCATATTTAAGATAACCACCACTTCAAAAAGTAATGAAACCATCTTCATTTTATGTTATTGTTAATGGGTATATAAATATATAAGGAGCACTTTAATTGAGTTTATATATCAGCAATGATCAGCCACAAATATTTTTAATTATGAATTTTGTATTCTTTAATAATCGATTTTTTTTAGTTTTTTATTCAGATAATATTTGGTTGAAATTTCATTTTAGAAATATTAATTTTTATTTATAAAAATGGCAGAATTATTGTTACGGCCATGTTTGAAATTTTTTTAAAAGAGGTGTATTCTTAACAGTTTAGATATTATTTATAAGGTTTTAAGAGTTTTATGCAATTATCAATTTTCAGGGTCACCCGCCAAACTCGGCCCTGACTGATTTATTCCAAAATTGCTGAAGTAATCTCAAACCAGAATCTCCTGTAAAAATTAATTTTTAGATGGTTTTTGAATAATAGCGGTATTTATTGTATTAGAATTATTAATTTGTTTGAGAGCAAATTATTTCTGCCGTGTTGCGGCCATGACAGATGTAGCAAGACGTCTTGCTGTTAAGAATACACCTCTTTTAAAAAAAATTCTAAACATGGCCGTAACAATAATTCTGCCATTTTTATAAATAAAAATTAATATTTCTAAAATAAAATTTCAACCAAATATTATCTGAATAAAATAACTAAAAAAAATCGATTATTAAAGAATACAAAATTCATAATTAAAAATTTTTGGGGCTGATCATTGCTGATATATAAACTCAATTAAAGTGCTCCTTATATATTTATATACCCATTAACAATAACATAAAATGAAGATGGTTTCATTACTTTTTGAAGTGGTGGTTATCTTAAATATGACACAGATTTGACAGAAGCAAAAAGAAACAAAAAAATTTTTCTCGAATAAAAAACGACAGCAAGACGAACTTACTTAATAATAAAATTTTTATCAGTAATTTAACGTAATTTTTAAATTTCTCCCAATATTTGAAAAAAAAATCTTTTTAAAAAAGCAACTAATTGCATAAACGGATTTATACATAGAATAGCAATCTTTGAATAACAAAAAGGAAATTTTAACAGTTTTAGAAATAAACAACAGAATGTTAAACTTACAATATATAATTGGAGAATGTTTTTGTACTTAATTTTTATCGCCAATTGAATAACAGAATGTTATCTTAAACTTATTTTAAACTGTTTGTAATTGTACACTGAAGAAGGCACCAGGTGCTGAAATATATATGTTGTTATTTATGTTAATGGTAAAACAACAACAAAAAATTTTGCTGCTCTTTCCTTTTACTACTAAATTAAGAATAAATCCAGCTACAACCTATATACTTAAAAGTTAATATTTTGTTTATTTTTGCTTTACCTGAGAAATAGATACAAGTAACAATTTGCACATAGAGCAGGCTCCGTTATTCTAGCGGCGGAAAAGACACTGACTCGAAATATTCGCTTCGGAGCTCGGAGTTCGAATCCCAGAAAACTACATTTTTTTATTTGCAATTTGATCAAATTCGCCCGAAGGAAGTTCCGTGTAAACCCATTTACAAATTTTTATCTATTTGTTGTGCCCTCTTTTTAATTTCTTTTTTCATTCTGTATGTCTTAGTTCTTCTCTATCTTTATCTTAAAATAGATTCCTTAAATATTTTCTCCATATTTGCATTTTATACCAAAGACTAATCAATTCTGCTGTCATCTGTCAAAAGTGGACAAACGAAAACGTCAGATTTTGCATTTCATGGCCAACCAAAGTAAATTTTAGTGGCTACTGTACTATTTATTATTAACTTTTTAATTTGAAAAATGGGTTTGGTTCACGAAATAGTCATCCGAATACTATTCGCAGTCAAAATTAGGTAGACTATTTTTGGGGTGGTATCATTCATATTCATTGCGCATGCAATATTTGTACCCAATCGCAATAGACCCTCGTGATAACTACTACCCCAAAAATAATCGACATAGCTTTGGGTACTTATAGTATTATATATCATTATTTAACAGTGTCATAAGCTATAGTCCCTACAGTTTCTTTTCCAAAACCCAGCACTTTTCTTAACTTTTTTGTGTAGATTACAAGTATTGTTTTATTTATATAGATCCTCTGTCTCAGTGCTTCTTAGTGCATTCGCAGAATTTAAGAAATTGCTTTATACCTCCGTAACCAATAGTAACGATGTATTTTGTATTCTAAAGAAAAAATCATTCTATTTCATTTTGTTCTAATATTAACAAATTATTAAAATACAAAAAAGTTGAAAATGTTCTTCTATCCTCATAGCTTGTTCAAAAACAAAAATTAGTTATAATTAAATACAGTTTATGATATAAAAATACATAGCATATAATAAATAGTCACTCGTCAATAGAAGTGTCATTCTCTTCTAGAAAATTAGGTGAGTTGTAACATGACAATCTATTGCAGTGCTCAAACATTGCAAAGCAATTCAAGCTGACTTTTTTGCATCAACAATATTTTCCATTTCCTCACTTCCAGCTACAGAATACGATACGTAGAAGTTCATCCGGAGAAAAGTCATTGGACTAGCAATAGGTCTCCGTGCTTTCTTCCCTTCTACGTATTTTATTTTCCATCCCCATGCATGTTGCTAGGAGTTTATTTCTTAATCACGTTTAAACTTGCAAATACTATTCATTATATATTTAAATGATTTACCGCACAATGTAGACAGTTGTTCATTTACACTTTATGCTGATGATACTAGTTTAATTATAAAGATGTAGAAAATTTAAAAGCTACAACAATGGTTTGCAAGTAATAAATTGCTTCTAACTAGTACAAAATCTGACGCAGTAACATTAGGATATCCGGGTAAAAATAATGATACCATCAATTTACTTAAAAGCTCAGGAAAGATTGAATCAGTTGATAATACACATTTTTTAGGAATTATTGTTGATAAGAAAGTGTGTTGGTCGCCATACATTACGCATTTAAGTGGAAGACTCAGTTCAGCTGTGTATGCGCTAACCGTCATCATAAGTAGTAAGGTTGATCTAGATATCACAAAACGGGGTACTTTGCTTACTTTCAGAATCTGATGCAATATGACATAGAATTTTGGGGTAATAGCAGAGACGCGAGTACTATATTCAAAATTCAAAAAAGAGCTGTTCGAATGATGATCGGATTAAAACCTAGAGACTCATGTAGAATTTATTTTAAAAGTTAGGAGTATTAACACTCCACTAGTTTATTTATTTACAGAGTCTGTTTTATTATTTATCAAAAACTAGGGAAATTGCCTATACATGGTGATACACATGACTATCCTACATGCTCACGGTTGCAAGTAAGGTTACCACCTTATAAAAAAACGAAAAGTCACAAATCACCTTATTACTCTGGTATAAAACTATTTAATAAATTATCCGGCGCAATTAAAGATTCACCAACTAAAACATACTTTAAAAGGAAATTAAAAACGTGGTTACGTGACCAGAAATTTTATAACTTATGAATTTGAAAATTTAAATCACGATTAATTAGTGATATGCGCAGCTCTACTACCTGTCTACAAATATATTTATTATATTGTTTCTCCATGACTTTTGTAAGGCTTTTGTGTATAACATTTGTTTGAATATTTAGTTTTTTTCTGTATTTAAAAGTGATTATATATTTTGCACACACTGAGAAATAAAAATTATTATTATTATTATTATAACTCTCAGATCTTGATGAGAGGCATTTGATGAGAGAGGAAGTTTCGCCAAGTCAGAACTTAATCATATTGCTGACTTTTTAGTTAGGGTTGTGAAGCGAAAGTAGCGAGCTTCCTTGAAATTTTAGTATTTACCGATCCTATACCATGAAAGAATAACTTTTCCCCACTAGTAAACAATTCTTCTCAAATATTACTTTTTTAATAGAAATCTTAGCTTTGCTTTCAGCTTTAAGTTTTTCAAGCCCAAAAAAGCATGATGTGGGTCACAACAACAACATGAGCAAATAATTAATAGTAGATTTCTAATATTCATGTATTGCTCAACCAAAGTTTCAATATTATAATCAACGTTTGAAGGATTCTTACCACGTTTTTGTTTGCAGAAATAAATACAGCAAACGTTGTCAGGCCATTTTTTCCATTTCCAATTTTACTGAATGTACTAATCTTGTCTTGTTTCTTTTATTACCTAAAAATCCTCTTTTCTAGTCATGCATTTTGTATTTTCCTCAAAAGTGATGTCGCATGAGGAGTTTTCGGTTGCTCTTCTATTTTGTTTTTCTTATTTTGTTATATGATAGTCGGGGTATCCATCAAAAACTATGATTGTATTTTTCTATACTTGCTAAGAACAAATAAAAGGTAATTTCGCACTATAACTTCATAAAAGCCACCCCTTGGCTAGAAAACATACTGAAGAAGAAATCCTTCATGTATTACTAGTGCTGTATCATTTAAGTCAAATTCTTCTATAATGCCCGGCTGAAAAATTTTCACGCTGGAAAAATGTCACCAAATACGAATGGTGAACGAGACACTAATGTTCAAGATATGTTTTTTAATTTACTTGGGCTGTCGCACACACACAAGATTCGATTGAACTGTAACTTATAACTTATATTTTCATTTTTATGTCCCTCATCTAAAAGACGAAGCAAGTATTGTAATCACCTTCCGAGATTTTTCCAGATCTTCACGTTACAGGATTCCTAGATGATAAAAACAGGTTTTCTCAGTTCCGTCTGTCTGTCTGTTGCCGGTATTACAAAAATATTTTGTTGCAGTAAGACGATACTTTGCATACAGATTATGTCTAGCGGGCATGAAACCGAGAACATTTTGGTGGTCACCTTACTAAATTATTTTTGTGTGTATTTTTGCTTTAAATGAGAAATAGATAAAACTAATAATTGGCACATAGCCCAAGATTTACCCTTGGCGAAAATGGGACCGAACAGATCAAGGTAAATGTTGTAAATGACAGAAAAAGAGTGAACAATAACGGCATTCTATTTAAACTAACCTCAACGCAATGATGTGAGGCGTGATCTGTGGGTTTGCAGAATATTACCAAACGTTTAGATCGCATTCGCAGGTGCAGCAGTTCGAATCTCGCCGGTAATGGTTTCTTTTATTTTGAAAATTGATGTAATTCGCATTGCCAAGTGTTTCCTTTTATTGTTTCAGTATTATTAGGAAAGTGAAAACATTTTCGCACTTAGTTTGCTTTGTTATTTAGTGTCACAACGTCCTTTTACAGGTTTTTTAACAAGCTACGGATAAAACTTTACTTTAAATTTAAATTTGAAATAAAAATTCCGTTTTTCTTAGATTTCATTGCAATTTAGAAGAACCTGTTAACATTAGCACACAATAGAATAAAATATTTTTCTTCAAGGACAGTCCTTAAGGATAAAAACTAAAATAATTACATTATTACGACTATTGGTTACGGAGATATAAAGCGGTTTCTTAATATCTGCGAATATACAGTTGGTTGGGGCACTTAGGTGAAAGTACAGAGAGGAGAGGAGAGTTTTGGCAAAATATATCTCTTGGAATGGTTTAACGCCTGGCCAAAATTCAGCTTTCCCCTAATTATTACCGACGTCCGCCCTTTATTTCCTATGCTATTACCTATTACTAACGAACATTTCTTGTTTTAAAATAAGCTGGCGAGAAAATTCAAGCATAAATGACAGCCGGAACATTTAAAGCTAAATTGATGTAATGAACATTCAGTTGATATTTTGAGAAAAAAAACTTAGTTGTTGCTTTTGTTCCCAGAAATATGCAGTTATAAAATAACTTCGTGTATATGCACACGAGGCAAAGAACCCGTTGACAGTCCTTTTGAGGACACGATTACTAAATTTGACATTTTTATTGAAAAATTAAAATTTGGCACTTATTTTTAGTTTATTGGTTTCTGGACTGATAAGAAGTAGATTTCATTTGTTAGTTTCAAAAGAAACTAGCTAGCTGTAACAGTTAATTTTTTTAAATGATTTGTTATAAAAACATAAATAAGACGAAAATAATATTTTGGTTAAAATGATTCAAACGTAATAGGAACCAATTAAAGTTGGGAAGTTCAAAGTAGTGTTTGTATTTTTTAATGCACATAGTACTTTAAAGAGCATATATTGCTACATTTTTCTCACATTAGGAAAAGAAATCCCAAATAAAGCAAATTGAATTAATATACTTTAAAATGGCAACATATTTTATGCATCAATTACCTGAGTGCTCATGGATATGAAAGATATAAATAGCAAATGTCTTCTTATTTGCTATTTTATTCATCTGAATAACATTTATATAGATTGTGCCGTGACAGTTATTTCAAATTACGCAATAAATTAAAAAAATTACGAAAGAGAAATATTTTATACTTGTTTGCTTTCTTCTTATTCTGAGTCACTCCAACAACTTTTTTACAAGCGTACTCAATATATTTTGCTATATATAGATTTGCACAGTAGAAATTTAAAAAGGTAGTACTTTCTAGTTTAGTGTTTACAACATGCAAAAGAAATATCAACTAAACCCAACATTCAATCAGCTGTAGGAAAACAAACACTGTGTTGCACTAATTCTATTTCTTTTTGTCCATCTTGTATGAAATATTATTCGCCTATCTACTCGTATTATTTTTGGAAAATGTTATGTAACTCTTTGGTTTTTAAAATTACTTGAGGGTAAGCTAATTTTTCAAAAACTAAGTAGAAACCATTTTTCATAGCTGGAAAAGGTTCACTAGAACACAATATCATTGTAAAGTTAATAATGAATATTGACAAATAAATGAAGTTAATATATTTGCTGCACTACACTGCCTCCTCCCCTACCTAAATTTCCAAATATTTTCCATTTCTGATTGTCTTAAGACCTTTCTAATTTGTTGTGACAAATAAGTAAGTAAATAATAAAGAAACAGCAACACCTCCGCGCTGAATGTGTTACTCCTCAGAGGTCACCGAAAAAGTAAATGAGACACACAAAAATGCATTTTACACTGGGAAAATATTGCTTTACCTGAAGGAATTGTGTAATTCAAATTTCTGTCCTCAGTCGGCCACGACAAATTTGACCCAGGCGACACTGAAAGTATGTTGAGTCGCTTTTCATTGGGCCCAAGACCGCTCGTATCCAAATCGGACATTTTGTTTAAGCAGGTGCACAGCGAATTACTAAATTTTAAAGATATTTCCAGGAAAATGGGCAGCTATAGGTTAATGAACGAAAATCGATATTTGAACAAAGCGGTTTATTTCTTTTCAATAGGGCGCCATCTAGGTGGCAGACTGCAACATACTGCCAGCTGCAGAAAGATGTTTGTATTTCGGAGCGGCTTACAGGAACCGTCGATAGAGCGAGCATGGAATTCGTAAAGTTGGTTAATTCGTTTATTCCAAACAAGAAAGCGGTAGATATCGAATTACTAATGCTTCTTTGCAAATAAATAATTAGAAAAATATACAGGATGATTAACGGAACAATATGAGCCCCCTATTCTAAGAATAGCCAACCCAAAATACATATCAGAGCTATTGGGATATTTAAATTTTTATTTACGGTACTACGAATCAGAGATCAGAGATGCCTGTTTAATATGTTTGCTATTTTCAGAAGTAATACTATAAGTACTTCAACATTATCGGGTTATATGTCGATAATTTGTTGCACAATAATAAGAGTGTCAGTTTAACAGGTTAAATAGTCCAACCGCGTCAGCGGGAGGATTATTCTGTCAAACTGACACGATTTGTTATTGTGCAGGAAGTTTAAGACGTATAACCTTTTCGAAGTACGCATTGTATTCGATTTGATTATTTTTTGAGTAAATTTTAATATTAGGAACAAATAAATATTTTATTGGCAGCTCGATTTGTTTGTATTAACCTAGCTGAAAGTCATCTCCATGAAAACAATATCAAGTTGACAAAAGTTATGTATTGCGTCGCCTGGTGAAGTTACTCTAGTATACTCGATTTTGTATAATCGAAATTATACAAGATAACTTAACTAAAGCCAGCCTTCTGATTGGTTCAGATCGCTACGAAAAAAATAATCTCCTATACAGGTACTCAACTTTTAAATAAAGTAAGTATGGACCAAAGTTTAAGCATTTCCAATGTCGTAAAATAAAAGATTTTCAATATTTCTTCATCCTTCTCAAAAACTATTTATCTTCTTACACGAGCTACCATTTGCACCATAATCAACCTCTAAACTTTTCTGTTTCTATTTTTCAAATTCACTGCATTAACAATATGAGTTCAGTAAACAGCATCTTTAATTGTACTTACGCTATAAAAAAATTGAATGCAATAATGGCTACTAGGATGCTATTGAAACGTAGAACTTCTACCAATCAGTGGCAGATTAGCCTAACTAGGCACGTGCCTAGGGACACTCAGTCATCAATCATTAGAACATAATTCCCTTTCCTCTCATAGTCTAGTCAAGTTTTCAGAAAATCGAAATTTTAGAAACATTTCAAATTACTTTTGAGCAAAAGGTCTTTTCCAGATAACCGAAGAACAACAGGGATTCATCTGTACAAACATATCAACAACGGATGTGGTATTTATTTTACGTCAGGTAGTCGAGAAAGCTATCGAATACAACGTGCCAGCGTTTTGTAGACTTAATAAAGGCATGCGATAGGGTAAGGCTACACGATGTAATATCACTCTTAAGAAAAAGGGGATTACCGTCGCAACTAATAAGGATGATAGAGGAAGTTAACAAGAACACCATCAATAAAATTCAAGTAGGAAGTCAATATACTAATGAAATCAAATGCGCATCCGGAATAAGGCAAGGCGATTCCTTAACTCCAGTAATGTTCAATGTAGTGATGGATGAAATAATAAAAAAGGTGAAAGAACTACCAGGGTACAGAATGGGAGATAAAAACGTGACGATAGTGTGTGCTATGCAAACGATGCGATCATCCTAGCGCAATCGGGGAATGATCTTCAAAAACTCTTACACAGATTGTCATAACAGCGAAGAAATACAATATGTCTGTCTCTACTGATAAATCCAAATGTATGGTTATATCAAAAGAGCCGATACGATGCAAATTAGAAATTGACACAAACATTTTGGAGCAAGTAATGGAATTAAAATACCTAGGGGTAGAAGTATCAAGTAACAGAAACACATATCGAGAGGATAAACAGCAGGTCATGAAAGGAGCGAGAATATCCGGATACTTGCGTGACGTAACATGGAAGTATTTGAATGTAGACAGCAAAGTAAAAATATATAAGGCAATGGTGAGGCCAGTATTAACGTATTGAGCCGAAATCAGAGCAGAAACAAGTAAAACAAAACAACTTCTCCGCACATCAGAAATTAACACTTTTAGAGCGATAACTGGAAAATCAAGGTAAGACAGAATTTGAAATGAAAACATAAGAGAAGAGTGTAAAGTAACAGATATAGTAAAAACGGCGAAAAACAGAAGAAGAGAGTGGAATGACCATGTAACAAGAACCGACAACAACAGGTTAATTAAGATAGCGCGAAACCGAAGACCGACAGGAAAGAGAGACCCGGGGAGACTCATAAAAGGATGGGCTCAAAGTTGGATGTCAACATCAACAGAAGATAATTAATATCAAGGAAGATGAGCGTGAAGAAGAACAGGTTTCGACCTAGAATGAAAGAAGAAATATTTTCCCCTTATTTCCAACCTGATGAATTCAAAAATTCCGGTTGCCCAAGCAAAATTCTGACCGGAAGTGAGATATCCAAGATGACGGCCAATATAACGCCGAAATCTGAAATCGGCGCAGTAAAGCCCTACATAGGAACGCGTTCAAACTGTCTAGTTGTATGCTTTTGAGCACGAAGAATTCAAAAATACACTGTAAAAAGCATTGGGTAAGTTTTTTCAAGATGGCGGCAAAGATACCCTTATACTCCTTTTTGACGTAAAAGCGAGTGCGACATGTCTCCATATTTGTTTTCAAACATTGGGATTGCAAAAATTAACTCCGAAACAATGTTTGAACTACACTTCAATTCAAATATTTTCGAAAATGTGTACCAACTATTGCAACCTACCTTAGAAGACTCACATAACTCCGACTAGCTCAATCCTCGGCTGCGATACGGGTATGATAAATGTGGAATTTTTGTTTACTTCACTTTCGCATAAGGTTTTAGGTTCACTAAGAAAAAAGTATTGGACGCCAACAACTTTATTAAATTGTTATTTATATATACATCTACTCATGTACATTAGGGGTTATGTTAATTGATTAATTCTGAGTTTAGTATAATAAAGGTTGATCTACTATAACAGTTCATAAATGACACTTTATACTGAGATATTGAATTACAGTTCATATCAGTTTGATTTAAACTGTTCATTTAATCATGAGTTTTATAGAAAGGTTTTCTTTCTTTTTCTGACATTCTGAACATTCAGGTAAGATAAATTTAAAGAGCTCTTTATACCCTCTTAACCTATTTCTGTTCGCAATGATGGTTGTTAAATGATTTATCGGATAACTCAATTCACATTTCTAAAGTATAAGAAACGCCCATTATTTGACACATAACTGCGGTATAACATTAAACCCTAACTGAAATTTACAAATACTGTTGTAAATGCATTGCTACCAAAAAGATAATTAAATCTCCTTATTACATTATTATGAAGTTATTGACGATTAAAGTTCATAGGTACATCTTAAACTTTTAACTTTGACATATTTTAGGGTTGTGACTGAACTCAATAGTTTATACAATTTTCCTGCGGCTTAGGATTGACCTAACTAAAAAGGAGCCGATCCTATGCAGTCAGGAACTGTTGCCTAGCCCATCAAGTTGAACTCTCCGTTAACAGGAAACAATTTCATGGCCATACTAATATAGCGATTTTTTGAGTGAGGAACTCTTTAGTGATGGTCTAACATTATCTTCTATTTCAATTAGGCCCTCCAAAAAGGCTTCGTCGAGACTCCGTGCGACTTTATCCAACTGAACGTTCCGTGCTCAAAAATAGCAAAGAATAGCAGGGGAAGCAAAAAGCGAAACCAAGACACCTCTATAGGATATATACTGATCGCCAATGTGTGTACCTACCAATTAATTTGTAACTGTTTTTTCTATTAAGAATCTGCCGAATGAATTAAATCTATTTGCCTGAAAAACAATTACTCTTAAATATAAAGCAGAATTAGATTAATTACAACCATACAGATAGAATATTTTATATTCTACTATCCTTTTAAGCTGGGAATAAGCTGCTAACTTATTTGTTGCGCTATCAAGCCTCATTCTGTTTTTATTCAAAACAGGAAGCGGTTTTCCTCTTTTATTTTTAATTTGAAAATTCTCAAATTAGCCTTCTGTGTGAAATTAAATACTAGATGAAGATTATGCAACCTGTATTTCTCCCAAGTACTTTAAGTTGTCTAACTTTTAGGTTTTGTTATAATTCAGATTTATTATATTTTAGTAGCTCTGACTGTGGAATGCTACAAATGAAACAAACAAGAAACTTTTTTGGCAATAAAAACTTTCATAAACCAATGTCTCCAGAATTAAGGCAGGTACGTTTGCAGGGAGTACAGAGTTAGGGATGGGCGCGTGACGTGAAAACAGCCGTGTCACGTCGTGTCACGGCGTGTCACGTCGTGAACGTGACTAATATTTGAAAATCGTGACGCGAACGTGAGTGAACGTGAGTGAAAATTTCCAAGGCGTGATTCACGTTTCACGTTAATTTCACGTTGAATATTTAGTAACGAATAAAAAACTGCAGGGTGAAGCAACTTTTAAATTCATTAAATCACAAATTCTGCCAAACAGGTTACATTATGTGGCTTTATTTTTGGACCCTAATTATAAATCCTTAAAGTTCATACCTTCACATAAAAGAGAAGATTATAATGCAAATAAAACTATAGATGATAATGATGAAATACATAGCAAACGACTCAAAACTGGTACATCAGCATCAGATTCTTATCTTTCTACACTTAGAGATAGCTCTGACGATGACACATGTAATTAGGATGATTTCGAAACAGAACTAAATTAGTATGTTAAATTAAAATTCGGAAATGTAGATGACATTTTAGGATTTTGGAAAAACAGTGTAAATACGCCACTGTTAAAAAAACTAAACATACGGCAAGTTCCGCTACAAGCGAAAGGGTATTTTCTACAGCTGGGCGAATTTTAGAAGAGCGCAGGATTCGACTTAACGCAGAAAATGTTGATTATATATTATTTTTAAATCAACATTTTAATGTGTAGATGTGTAGATGAACTTATTATTCTAATAAAAGTAATAGTTTGTTTTTTATACTCGGCTAACGTTGAAAATGTTAATTACGTTTTATTATTAAACCAAAAATGTATTGTGTAGATGTGTAGATGAACTTATTTTTAGAAAAGTACCTAATGTTTTGTTTTGTATACTCGACTTAACACTGAAAATGTTGATTACGTTTTATTTTTAAACCAATTTATTGTGTACTTGTGTAGATTAACTTATTATTCTAATAAAATTAATGTTTTTTTTATACTCGCCTTAACGCTGAAAATATTGATCCTTGTACGTAAAAGTACTTTCAAACCTACGAATTAAAAGTGTTGCCTAGCAACATATACCTTCTGTACTCATACCAATAACGGAAACGTCAATTCCAATGACAGCTTTTGATATTAAAAGTAATGTCTTTGAAGACAGCTGCAAGAAATATATTTGCGAGAAATCAGTATTTATCTCTTGTCGAAGTTATTGTAGTCAATTTTCATTTTTTTCTTGTGATGTCAACTATTCTGATTGCAACATACCACGTAAATTATGTCAGGTGCAAAACATTTTTTAGTTCTCTTTAGGGTTTTTTCATTGGTTTTAAATTTGAACATTCTGTTCTATCTGAATTTAAATTTTGAAATAAAAGCTGCGTGTCACGTCGTGAGTGTCGTGTCACGCCGTGAACGTGAGTGAACGTGAGCGTGAACGTGCGTGAACGTGACTGTTTAAAGCAAGCGTGAAACGTGCGTGACGTTAGCGAAAATTCACTCACGCGCCCATCTCTATACAGAGTTCTAAGCAAGGGACTTTTGCTTTCTAGTTCTTTGGGTTACAAAGTCCTTTACAGTCGCAAACAACAACTTCTGGGGACGTATTCGTTATGGGATCTAGCGTCATGAAACGTGGAACAACTTGCTCTCCGTCAATGGTCCAACCGCAGTCTCCAAGCAATGGAAGAAGTGGCTTGGGAAGGTGAGCATTGTCCCAAACACCTACCTGCCTAACGTTTTGATAGTCTTTTGTGTTTTTGTTGTGATGTGTTGCAAGTCAACTTACTTGGTAGTGCACCTTTTGATGTGAAGCCGAAGTGCATTCGTTGTAGGTGGGAGGGATTCGAGCTCACAGCTCCAAATAAAATACTGCGGGCATTATCTGCACATGCAACTCCAGGATCAACCTGTATGGACAATTAGAGTGTTTGTATTATTTTTTCATTGGATAGCGTGAACTCAATTTGAAAACCTATTTCTACGTACCTTATACTTACAACTTCACGACAAAAGCTTCTACGTTCTTGAGAACGTCCTCACCAAGTTTCCAGCGTCAAAGTCCCCTCAGAAGCTCGCAGTTTTCGCCACAGAAGACCTTCCAGGCGCCTACCTTCGTTATGGATCCAAGTTTGGACATCGAGTCACAACCAGTGATTGCACGGAAAGCCAGCAGATGAGTGACCTGCTTAGATGTAAGCTTCTTGCAAATGTCATGCACTGGAATATATTTTATGTCTCGTGCAGTGCCACTCATAACTAGAGTCTGTCAAAATATTCCCGTATTTTTTCAAAATATAGCATAGCAAAATGGCATTTATTTTTTCAAAATATGGCATATAAAATGGCATTTATTTCAAAATAATGCATAAAAAATGGTAAGGTTTTTATTTCAAAAATTGAAATTTTAGAAAAAATGTCACCAATAATTTTAAAAATCTTACAACACAAATACAAAAGACAAAGTGATCTGATAAAAACAACGGGCACATGGTAAATAAGTGGAACGTTGGTATCCGAGGTGCATTGAAGGGAAGGGGGAGACCACGAGGTTATTGTTGACGAGTAGTCGTAACGGGATACTTACCTGAGCGTTGAGGCGCGCGACGAGTGGTTACCCCCGCCTTGGGTCATCGGCCTTAGTACCTGGCACTTACCAAAACTTCTGCATGTCTATTTTGAAATTTGTAAGCCCTTTTGTCGTGAATTAGCCACATAATATTGATTTTGATTGAAATATAGTATTAAAATATGGCATTTGTTCAAAATATAGCATTTATCAGGAAAAAGGGCATTTTATAGCATTTATGGCACCAACAAATGTGGTTCATTCCACCCCTTACTACGCGAAACGCCTAAATACGAAATCTGGCCCTAAAGGGGCTTACAGTAAGAAACATGGCAAAATGGCATTTGGCGGACTCTACTCATAACCCACATATGAGAGCACTTCATTTTGAGAAAGTGGTGAGCAAGAAGAAGCATAACATCAGTGTCTCTGGTAATCACAACGATATCGTCAGCTGTACTGTGAACAGCATGAAGAATCATACGGGTATCAGCTTTGTCGTGTGACGCTCTCAGGCAATCAACATTGCGAGTTGGATCGGTAGATTGAGCGTGTGATTCCTTCTTGAATCATCCTGAGAGCACCACCTCAAGATTACCAAAGCCATCTCTAGGATTCTATAACACAAGAATCTGCACAGATCAGCTTTGTTCTCTGAGAGGAATAAAAAGCTACTCCAGGTTTTTGACAACGGCACGCTACAGTCAGTGATGTTTCTGAGTACTGGAGCGAAACCCTTGGCTTTTTTCTTCCTAGTTCGAGCTTTTACAGATTGAGAGAGTTACCGATCAAACACAATGTGAACTTCCTGGTACTTAAATCTATGACTCAATATTCTTTTAATGAAGCAGTCATTATAGTCACCAAATGTCTCAGTTACATAAAATGTATTTAAATTTGATACATCGCCTAATCAAGCACTACATCATTTCGACTTGTGAACTGGCGATAAGAAAATCATATCTGCTGTGCGCAAAGTTGCGCTGAAGAACCGATAGCGTCGTTCCAAACTCCAGTAGAAGCTAAGCCAAGTACTCCGATAACGCGGCAGAAAAGGTATAAAAGGAGATTGCATTACCAGTTCCAACAACTTGAGATTATTCCGACTTGAGATTACCTATCCTGTCCAGTCCTGATCCTAATCACCTCCTTTTCTACATGGGCGCTCCGGTCTCACACGCTGAACTGTCTAACGGAGTCGGCATCCAACCCTTACCAGACCAGGCTTCAAGGGAGATGACGTGTTGTACTGTCAGCCCGAGAAGTTGAAATTTTCCGTAAGAGTAAACCCACTAGAATTCGATTTTTCATTGATTGATAAACTTTCTTGGAAAATCGAATCCCTCAGGCTTTAACCCTGACTTAATACGCTGTACTGTCTTACAGGGCTAACTGCTCAAAAGCCATTTTGGACCGCCTAATTTTTAAACGCAAATACCGGCGCCCCGAGAAGTGAAATACCCCTCATAACCTCATTTTACTAATTATTCAAACTGTAGGAATCGCAGCCTCTACCCCATTCGTGAGCGGCCAGAGCCCTGTAGCGGCCCTTCAAAAACTCATCTGCAGGACCCCTTTTTGATAATTAAAAAGACGAATTTCTGGACTTCAACGTTCGACTCCGCAGCCCGCAAATTCCTGACCGGGGGATTGTTAACGTCATTTTCCGGCTCAAGGCAAATAAATTCCATCTTCAGGATGTGACACCGCGTTCGCTCCAAGAACGACGCCTAGCCTTCGTAAGATACCAGCACCCTCCGCACCATGATTTATGTACTATCGCCGGCCTCAGGTAATCCTTAAAATCGCTAAATTCACCGGAAGGTTACAGCTTAAAAATCATTGTCAACAACTGTGGGTTGAAAGGTCAAGTTCCAAGGAACAAAATATCTACTTAGATCATTTCCCACAGAATCGACGTGCGTACCATCGGACGATACAAAAGATCTACGCAGCTCATTTCCCGAAGAATCGGCGTGCGACTGTCCGTAGGAGCCCGCAACACGCGTAAAGTAGTGGGTTGCAGCTCGACCCACAAAATCAGATACCGTTCCAGTAGAACATGTTGAGTTTTAAATAATGTACAATTCAGTTATTTTTAATTAATCTTTGTAACTAGCTAAAAACATTATATTTAATTTGGTAATTATCTACTGGTTACTATACACTCTATTGTTCGCCGACGATCAGGTCGTAATATCCGCAGATGAAGATGATTCCGGCTATATGATGCGCGAACTAAAGGAGGAGTGTAAAAAAATGGGGCTTGTAATTAATATGGAGAAAACGGAGCACCTCACTATAGGCGAAAGTGGGAGAGCTCTACAAATAGACGATGAACATATTAAACGTTGCAAAAAATTTAAATATTTAGGCGTTACCTTCTCCGAGGTAGGAAATAGCAACGAGGACATCACAAACAAAATAGCCCAAGAAAAAAAGTAATTCGCATGTTAAACTCCGTGTTATGGAATGATAAAATCTGGAAAGAAACAAAGAGACTGATATACACAACTATATTACGAAGTATATGCACATATGGCTGTGAAGTATGGGAATTAACTGATAAAAATATTAACAACTTAAAAGCCCCAGAAATGGATTATTGGCGACGAAGCTGTGGTATTTCCAAGCTGCAGCATATTACAAATACAGAAATAAGACGAAGAATGGCTGTATAAAATACCATCGTGGATAACATCGAAACCAATGCTCTCCAGTGGTATGAACACATGCAGAGAATGGACGGCGATATAATACCTAAGAAAGTTTTTCAGTGGGTACCTACCCAGAGAAAGAAAAAGGGAAGACCACGGAAGACATGGCACAACGGTGTTATAGAAAGTATGGAAAAACGAGGAGACTGGACAAACAAAAAAAACTGGCGCTTAAGGAGCGAGAAACGGCAATAATTTATATTATAATATATGATATAATTATGTTATAAGCTGTAATACAACTCGCAATATATATATTGTTATAATACACTTAGGGTAGTTTTAAAATAAAAATATAAAAATGATAAATTTGGAAGATTAATACAATCAAATTTTGAGGGGTTTAAATAAGATTGGGTGTTAATTTCAAAATTAATCATGAAAATTAAAATTGAGACAATTAAATAGCAATTGAGTATTCAATTTTGATGGTTGAGTTCAATATTAATAAAGTTAAAGCCAAGGTTATATTTGTCAAATGTGCTTGCTATAATAATAAGGAATTGTAGCATGTAATAATTAGGACATTTAATATGTTTTAAGAGGGCAGGAATAATTGTAACTGCCAGAGATATAAAAATTTGTTTAGACAGTAAGAATAACAAACTCACAAAAAATGTATACAGATTTTTGAAAAACTTTTTTTGATACAATAAAAATTTGAAATTATGCCTTTATTTGTATAAATATTTGGTGATATGCAAATGGCAGGGCTTTTAACAAATCTACGTGGTGCAAATATATGAAAAGGTAATTTTGAAGTAATACGAGCATACAATCGGTGAAGAGATTGTGGAATACAGTTAATTAGATACAAATAACAAGAAGACTACAATATTTAAATATATTTGGATTGATTAGTACATGCAAGATATAATTATTGTTCGTTGCTGAGGTTGGTGATTACATGGAGGACAAGTCAATCATTTAGAAGGAAGTTGTTGAAGTAACTGCATGATTTGGACAGTTCTGTAGGTGTTGCTAGATACAGAGTACGAGCTGAGGAATAAAGAAGATTAGCTTGGGATCATCTATAATACTGAAACTTACCAGGAATCTGTTGGGGTGACAGTAACATTCATAAAGGGAACAGGACCAGTTTCTGCGGACAGCCAGGGTTTTTGACAGGTTGGATATTGTTTGAAAGGCTGTGAACATTGGGTGCTGTGGACATTGGGAGCTGTAGTTTTGGATACTTGCAGTGAAAGCTTGAGGAGTGTTCAGGTTTGTTTTAATTATTCATATAAAAGCAGTTTGAATAACATACAATAAAAGAAAGAGTGAAATAAACAGAATACAGTAGGTACTTACTTAAGTGAATTCATTAAAGGATATGTTATTAGAAAGAATATTTGTCAATTCTTGGTTTGATTAAGTTTAGAAGTCAAGCTGACAGTTAATGTCATTCAGTAATCAAAAATTATAATAAAATATTTGAATTTCAACTAATAGATAACTAGATTGGCGAACCACCCTGACAGTCTTAATTGTAATACTTAGTTAAAAAGTAAAATTGAAAATAATCGATTTGAAAAGAAATAGTAAAACTAATACTAAATAAGATATGCATTTCAAGCTTTGAGCCGTTGCATAATTAATGACAAGCACAATGTTGAGCTATCACTATAATATATAACTACTGGTTTTACTAATTGAATATATACGTATTTGAGTGAACGTATTTCTCCGACTTTGAGCTTAACCCGAGGTAAAAATCTTTGACGCCCTTAGTAAGGGAGTAGAAATTAATGTCGCCCTTCACAGGGACCTAGAAAATGTTATAACGTCACACCATCAATTATGAGAATTGCGGCAGATTTTTGGTTTACAGGTAGATGTTTTGGGCAATCTATTCCCTTCACAATTTCCTTCACCAATGAAGCCTTTTCTGCTGTTCGCAGCTCGCCGTTCACCGAAGCTAACGATATAGGAACCTTGCAGAGCTCATGCTTCAGAATTTTTTTAGTTCAATATTCCTTCCTCCATCATATGCGGAGATCAATACACACAAGAAGTCTCCGTCAGTCTTCATAACTTACTTTTTATTAAATTCTTGAAAAGTCTTCTCCTTGTAAAGATCACCTAAAGTGGGTGCCTTGTTTTTATGTAATGTTGCATGGTAGCTAACTGTAAACGTGCCAGTATCTTGACTTCTAACAAGTCCTTGAAGCACAAAGTCTTGAACTAATTCCACACCGCTTTGTTTTGCAGTCAAAATCAAGCATAAAGGTGATGGCGCCATCTTGATCGCCATCTTGAAAGAACTTAATCAATGTTTTGTACAGTATATTTTTGAATTTCTCATGCTTAAAAACATACAATTAGACTTTTTGGACGCGTTGCTATGTCAAAGGGGTGAATTTCGCTTGCGCAACCAGCATTTTCGGATTCAGCAGGGTCGAAATGGAGGGAAAAGACCTTTTGTCCAAAAGTAATATAAAATGCTTCTAAAATTAAAACGAAAAGCTTGTTTCGATTTTGCGACTATACTATCAGGATCGCACATACAATTTATTTACTGATAATTCAATATTATTTTATGTTCAAACTCAATATCTAGTATGTAGCTTTCTTTCAATTGAATTAAACCTTGACGGTTCAGCCAACAGTTCACCTTAAAATACACAATGGGCAACCCTTCTCATTTATTTCAGGTAACTATGTAACCATTTATCATTTCTTGAATGATTTACCTTGTGATACTGACATCTGATTTTAAACGCTTTTCATCATGCAGGTCTGTGAAATTCACTACAAGCCAGCCTAATGCATCTGATCTTTGATATTAAATATTGCAATACTGCATATATCTGTGACATCACATTGTCTCGTTCGTAGCCAATTATAGCCAACCACTATCGATAAGGTTTTACCTTATATATATTCTCAAAGATTTTTTCTATTTGGTATTAGTTTATTTCTTACATTTTTTATCAATAAGACTTCTTTTCAGTTAAACGGTATGTACTTTGTTGGTAAAATAATACAATAAAAAACTTATTGGATTTTTTAGTAATTAATATTAATTATGGGATATGTAAATATTCTTTTTAAAACTCGTTTTTAATTATTAAATAACTAAAATTATTGTCGTAATATACTATCCAAACATTCATTATATCTCAACTTGCTAACTTAACAATCTTAAACAATGTCACAGATTTTTTACTGAATCAGCTAATACTATTAGTCATACGTTTAATTAATAATTAAATAATATTTTGCTACAAAATGAATTTTTATTCATACAACAAAAAAATGCATATTCAAAAATTTTGACACAATTATCTCCTTAAACAAATATAAACTAATTAAAATTAATTGTCCTTTAATCTTTTAAATCATACATTGTATACTTAACTAGCAAACGATATCCGGAATTTCGACCGTGCCATTATGACAAATGCCGTGAGTCTCCGAAATCGTCTAAAATGTGTACTGTTTGATAACTCACTTTGACAACTACCGGATGCGGAAACAGTCACCTATGTAAATCTTTGTTAAATCGATATTTGTGGATTAATAAAAGTAAATTTTAAAGAAGCTGCATAGCGCAGTTGAGTAGATGCTAGACTTGCATTAAGCAAGTCCTCGATTCGAATCCCGCGGGGGCCGGATTTTTTTTCGCAGCCTTGGCGATTGGAATCGGGCTCGGTAAGACCATTTACAGTTGGGCACCAAATTAATTGTGCTCTACTTACAGACTTAAGAGATAGAGTAAAAAGGTCAACACATCACCATGACACACACCTCACACAATGGGTGCTGCGAAAGCACAAAAGGCGAACTCCAACTTTGTATCCCGAATCCGGGGCAAGTTCAGCATTGTACCGCCAAATGCAAGCTCATAAAGCGCCAGCCTCTACACCGCAAGGTAAAATAAAGTTATCGATAATAGATACACACATACAACAGTGAATTTAAGGTCGCAGAAAAAATAGTGTATGCAAACTCGTGCACTAAACGTTAACTTTTAGTACTTGTATCATAAATAGCTATTACGTCCGAGGACCTAAAAGTATTTCTACTTGGTCACCTATAGATACAGTTGTCCCAACGTTTTTTTTAAATAAGAAACGTCAAAAGCTCAGGTGACTTGATTTTCTACCTGTCATACCTTAAAAATCTTTTAGCCACTTGTCAATAATTATTAATTCACAGACACATGATTGACTGTAGACACAACATTCACAACACAACACAAGTGCGAAGCTCCGTTGCTGCAGGCTGCCACACAGTACAATGCCCTTTCGCTTCAGTTCTAAATTGTTCACATGGGTGGGTAGCGGGGAAGGGGGACACCCTGCAGGCATTTATTTGTTATTAAATAGTTAACGTGAAATTTACGTGACACGTGAATCACGCCTTGGAAATTTTCACTCATATTCACTGTCCGATTTTCACATATTACTCACGTTCACGACGGGAACCCTGTGACCCAGCGTGACAGGACTGTTTTCACGTCAGTTACTAATAAGTTGTAACAGTGATTGCAAATGGGCCAAACAAAAGTTGTCACGTGACTTCCGTTATCAGTAAAATTTTATATTTTTTAAAAATAATTACGAAACATGCATTTACTAGTCAAGATAGAGACAAATTTTACGAAAAAAAGTTTTCTGGCCTTGAGATTGTTCAGTCAGCTAAAACTAACAAACAATAAAAAATCTCATTGAAATCTTGCTTAATTTCCGAAAAATAGCACTTTTTGGATTTACACATTTTCGAAAAACGCCATTTCCTAACTACGTAAAGTGCCTTTTATGTGACAAATATTTCTTTAATGTTTATTTCCCAAATCAAAGAATTTTATTTTTATCAAAGGTTTTTTATTATGAAATAAAAAGTGGACGTGACTACCTCCCTGGACTTTCCCATACTGGAAACTGTTCATATCGTCTTTATTCAACAGTCTTTACAACATATCAAAATTTCAACTCGATGACTCACGTCTTCACCGTGATAAGCGTTTACACTTTCACGTAAATTGCGGGTAAATATAAAAGAATGTGTAGTTCAAAACGTGACCACCGAGCTTCTGTAGATGGCGCCAAGTGGACAAGCCGCCACTGTGCTAGTTTATGTATTATTTTTCTCAAAACGGCTGTAGCACCGAGGTGAAATTTTCTAAGTACCGGGAAATGATATTTTCTAGGGCATACAAAATCGATTTTTTTATTTTTGCGGAAAAAGATTCTTTGACGCAAAAATATAACAACCGTTAGAATAAAAAAAATATTTTTCAAAAATAGAGGGGGGAGGGGGCCGGTGCGCTTACATATATCCACGAGTGTAATATTTTTTTGCATATTCATATGCTCCATTATTCACTGAGCAATTCAGTGAAAACCCCAGCTACCTAACTTGTTTTATTTATTAATTAAAGGGGTTTAAATTTTCAAACTTCAAAGCTTCGTAGAGGGCGCCACAGATAATTCATGAGATTCTTTAAAAAACAGATCGATAGCCCTTTTTGGGGTCTATCAGTGTATGAAGTTTAAACAAATTCCTGTGGGCAGTTTTTGAGAAATGATTTTTAGAAAATTTCCAAAATTTTGAAAAATTGTAATTTAGGTCCCTTAATATTTTTCAAAACACTTTTTATATCACATCATGTTAGCCTTCATATACTATTCAGAAAAAAAATCAATTGAATCGATTCATCCGTTTTTGAGTAATAGGGCGTTAAACTCAAAATTTTCAAAAAATCATAGCGCCCTTCATTTTAAACCTAGCGAGTTCGGCAAAAAACTAACAGATTTGTCTTATGACCCTCTATCGTTATCTGCGATAAAATTTTCAAAATTTTAATCACGAAAACAGTGATACCAAAAAAACATGCGTAACTTCCGCTTCCGGTTTCGGATTTTTTTGAAAAGCTTATTTTGTCGATGAATTTTCGATACACCCCCGCATTCCAAAGCGCATCAAAATCGGAGCAAAACTTTCGGCTGTAGCAGCGTCACCCACCCACACACAGAGAGACATTTTTTAAAAACCACTTTTTTGGGTTCCTAGAGGCCCAAAACGGATATTTCTGTGAAAATCTCGATTTCCAAAATTTTCATGATTCCAAGACTTCCCTATACCTATGGGTATGGGAAAGTAAACACTTTGTTAAAAATATTTGTTTTTCCATTTGAGTCTTTGTTAAAAGTAAAATTTCAAAGCATACGTGATTTTTCAAAACTGAAATGCTGTTAGAAATTGGCCTCTAACCAAGTAGGTGTAACCCCAAAAAATTAAAATTTTAGTCGAGAATTTTTTACCTTTTATAAGGGTCGTTTCACCTATCCGGGGACACACTGTATTGCAATGGTCTTAGGCCCAAGGCTCTACTCTGCTTGCAGTACAGTTTAAGAAAATAAGTCAATAAGCACAGAATTGGGGTGTTTTATCTAGCTGCAATGCTAAGCTTAAATGTCAATCAGTAAATGCATTGAAAAAGAGATGCTTGTATTAAAATAAATTATTTGAGTAAGGAACGCAAAGGGCAAAGCTCGTATTTCACAGGTTTGTAGTTGAATTTCAAAGTTAATTAAATATCAGGTTTGTGCAGAATCAAAGCCGAACCGATACAAAGAATAGTCACAGAAAGGTTTGCTATGTGCATGTCATTGAGCGTAGCTTTCAAAATAACTAAGCAAGGAAATTTGTGAGTAGTCTAAGAAAGAAGACAGATGAACAGTGGGCCAGGATACAAGAAGGCCAAAGCCGAAAAGCAAACCAGATCGCCCTTATGGACAATCGAATCACGAGAGAGCTACAGGGGGTACACGAAAGGCTCGAGCAAGCACAAGATTACCCAGCAAGCGCAGCGACTCCAACTTCAAGTACGGAAATGATTCCTAAATTTGAGGGAAGATACGGCGAATTGCCACTGATTTTTATCGCAAAGTTGAATGACTTAATGAGGACAATACCGACCGAATGTAGGAAACTAGAAATCATTAACATGGCCACGAATTGTAATGCCGAAATATGGCATGTATCATTAAATGCAAATACACCACCTACCAGGAATTCAAGGATCTGTTTACCGAACAATACTGGAGTAACACACATCAGGCGCAAGTCCGCACCGAACTGACATCGGGAAAATATTTAGATAAAGGGGGATCCCGTGAAATTTACGTCATGCATCGATACAATAAGGCGCAATATCTGACGCCTAAATTGTCGGAATAGGAGATTATCCAGCATCTGTCGAGACATTTGGAGGCGGAAATTACAAGTGCAGTTGCTATACAGAATGTTAAAACCCTACTAGACTTCTTAGAGATCGTCAAAAACTATGACCTGGCAGTCTACAACAAAAGAGGGGAAAGTCGAAGGACAGAATATCAAAATTACAGTAAACGAAAATGGGATGAAACTTTTGATAACAAATGTAGGCAAACTAGAAACAACTTTAATAACAATTACAACAGACAAGAGGGAAGAAGCTATGGGAATAACAATTATAATAGAGGATATAATCAACGCAGAGGATACAACAACAATTGGGGGAATCAGAACCGTCAAAATTACAATAGGGGGGACAATAGCAAAAATTATGAAGACCTAATAGAAGAAAGAAATAAGAAGAGGTGCCAAGAAATGGATCAAAATCAGAATCGAGATCGTCCTTACATTAACACGCTGTTCGTTGAAAGAAGTGGGAACGTCAACAACTCTGAAGACCTGAATCGAATAGAAATAGCAGAGGTGCATGAGGAGCCCTCGAGGGATAATAATTGAATAAATTATAAGATTGACATGTAGATTTGTGCTCCATATTTAATTGAAGTTTTTACCTAATAAATAATCATTTTTACCTACAAAAATTATATCATTGTGTTCACCAAGTGGTCTACTTCATGTGTGAATGTTTGTGGCTTTTTCCGCAACAGAAAGTGAATTTTCACCAAGAGCGCTTCCGAGCCGATTATATCGGGATTTTGAGCATCAATTCCGGCCAAACCAAGGTTCCTGAGCCAGGTATTTCCACTGCGACGCATCAGGCAGAGCTGCAGGAGACCGACCAACAGCATCATCACCGGGGAAAACTGTCCCAGGCAGGTACCAGCAGGGGCCCCTTCCGAACATTGCAACGCAGACCTTCAAACTTAATATATTGTGTTAAACTAGAAGTAACTGTATTAGCCGCCCAAAATTTGGGTGTACACGAGACAATACCGTGCTGAACAAGATTCAAGCGTATCCAGGCCTCCAGCGAGGGTGCATTTCAAATTATTAACCAGATTCCAGTTTTGAGGTTAGGCGAAGATAAAAACAAATTCCCGTAAATAGCGTCGGTTCAAGGAACGGTCTCGACGTAACGAAACAAACTCCTGTTGAAGCAAAAGCTAGTAATTACCGCTAAAGTGCAGGAATTTGAATAAATACCTGTATGGAATGTTCATAATTTCACTTACTGTCACGTCATACCGCGGACGGCATGATTTAAACTTATTTGTGCGATTTTTGACAGCCTTTTGCCGAAGCATTTGAACTAATTCCGGTGTGCAGTGGCGCACCAGTTAAATTGTAAACTACAACTTAATAGGAACTCACTTGGGATTAATGAGTTTTTCTTGTTCTACCGCGCTAGCGTTTTATGGTAATCGATTGCAGATAAATAGAATACAAAAAGGGCATACTACAATTTATTTTGCATCAAAATAAGTAAATAAATTAGATTTTAATCAGTCTAAAAATTCATTTTATAAAAAATTGCAAATAGTGGCTAATATTTGAGCAATTATATGAATATTACAAACATTATACAGCTCAGATACCATAGCAAAATGATTGGCTCCGCAAGGTCGAGGCAGCCGCGAATTAATAAATTAAACTGTCCCTTACTAAATACTAAACAAATTAGGTAGGAGCCATTGCAAATTTAATTTGGCCCCCAACAGAGGTAGCAAAAGCACATTAATAATAAACAATTAAGTGCCATCCATCGCAATTATCCAGGGTGATTTTTAAGTTGATTCTTTTCTTTTGCCAGAATATAAAGCTAAAAAAGTAAGATTTTTTTTCATTTACCACTTTTGCCAAATATCAAAGCTAACGGAGGTACAAGGTGTTAAAGTTGCAAATTAAGAACTAAAATTACTTAACGAAAATTAAACTAAACTTAATCTAACTTAAATGATATCTTCAAAATTATCAGCATTCCCTTATACACAACGTTCCACGTATAAGAGCGATACGGCAGCGGCATTTTGACGACACTCCCAGTACATAATCAGCATTTCACTTATTTATTATTTTCATAAACATGAGCCATTATTGTAGCAATAACATTAAGAAAATTATAACAGAAAACTAGTTGACAGGTCATTGCTTGACAACAGAGATAAACAAAAATAAAATTCAGCCGCCTTTGCGCCAAAGTTTAGTTTTTAATTTGAAACTTTAACACCCTGTACCTCCGTTAGTTTCGATATTTCGAAAAAGTGGTAAATAAAAAAAATGCTTATTGTTTAGCTTTCTTTTCTGGTAAACGGAAAGAATCAACTTTTTTACTTAATTAGAAAATGGCGTTTTACGAAATTGTGTAATTGCAAAAAGTACAATTTTTCGCAAATTAAGCAAGATTTCAATGAGATTTTTTATTGTGTGTTAGTTTTAGCTGACTGAACAATCTCAACGCCAGAAAACTTTTTTTCGTAAAGTGTGTCTCTAGCCTGACTAGTAAATGCATGTTTCGTAATTATTTTTAAAAAGTGTAAAATTTTACTGATAACGAAGGTCACGTGACAACTTTTGTTTGGCCCATTTACAGTCACTTTGCAACCACCTCTGGTAGTCAGTGTTTGATTTTCCAAGAAATTCTACATATTTTTACTTTATTTGATGCCATCTGTTTGGCGATCACTTTATTTATTATTTGTTTATAATAATTTTCTTACGTAGTGCACACTGCAGTTTGCGAATTTGAATTCGGCGCCGAGATGGCCTTGCACCGAGTTGGCTGGCGCCGAGATGGCTTCGCGCCGAGTTGTCCCGGCGCCGAGCTGGTTCCGCGCCGAGATGGCGGCGCCGAGATGTCTTAGACCCGAACATGCAATATGCTAGTTTCCTCTATCCTCTATATCAATATACGAATAAAAATAAATAAATAAAGACATCAGCAATTTAGACGTTTGCTTAATTTGCTTGTGTAGTTACTATTTGGACTTTTTAAATCAGTGTAATAGTTTTTTAATGTTACTTTTACAAATCGATTAGAAAATTGTTTAGACGAAGGCAAATTCTTCTTCTTGAAGTGCCTAGGGATGTTGACTATTATCTTTGCCCAGATAATTTTATTAACGGCAGAACGGAATAAGGCAGCTGAAGTCATTCCGATCCACTGTCTAAGGTTCTTCATCCAAGATGTTCTGCGACGACCAGGACCACTTTTCCCTTTAACCTTACCTTGAAGGATTAGTTAGAGAAGGTGGTATTTTTCGTTACGCATGCCGGTATAATTTGCTGGTGCTTTTTAGGAAATTGCAGCTATAACGTATTTTTTACGACATTGTAGTACTTAAGACGTCGTGTTTTAAACTCGAAAAAAATCGTTCCATATATGGCTAGATCAGTGGAAGCTTTTTCGCTATCATGGGTGCTACGAGGTGAAATTCAATTATTGATCCCTTTGTTTTTTAAGTTCCTGGTGCGAGTGAGTCGCGCAAAAAGCCATCTAAAAAGACATAAATTTGAATAAAAGTCATTAGCGCACACGCATAAAACGGTTGAATCAGCGTTTCGGCTTGAATGCTTCTAGAAATCGATCCATGTACTCCTTGCGGGATGTTGCCAATCAAAGGGTGTCAAGCCAGTTGCGTGTCATAGGGCACCAATAGAGTGCAATCGCCTAATCTTCCCTACGCCCTTCTTCTAAGTCGAGATTAAACGAAGCGAGAGTCTTCGAGTACAGTTTTACAGTTGACGTTATGATACAAACATTTCAATGACAATAAGGTATTTCTCAGTCCTGGATGCGGGTGTGCAGCATTCTGGATAGCATCCATGTAGTTTTTGCTAACATTCATGCGCATTCAGAGCGCAGCAAGTTATAAGAAGTTGGCTAAAGCACCCTAGGGCCGAAACAAGAATCTTGTCGAATTAATTACGTGGACAGTTTCGCGTCGGGGTGTTAACCTGAGGGTTGCATTGTCAGTGCGGTCGTGAGTTTCATAGCGGGAGATATAGTTTCCACATCGAATTTAAAGAGAATTTAATAAGAAATTCCAGTGTGCCAGGTTTATTAATGAAGTAGGTTTGCTGAAACTCCCGATCCGTATAGCATGCATCCCGTTCTCTCCTTGAGTATTCCAACAGGATTCTCTTGATTGACGTAGCCCTGATGTGCGAGATTCCGCATCTACCAGAATTTTCCTCAATCCGCTCCGCATAGATTGGAAGTTGCCGACAGCGATACCAGGTGTGACAGCCACGTTTGCCAGCGTACATCAAGTGAGAAGCCGCCAAAATTTCTAGAAAGGTATTGTGTTATAATCAACTCCACGCTCATCCCGATGTTACTGTGTTAAGTGAGTGGTTAGTTAACCAAATAGTGGCACGCTTTAACACCGTATAGCGCCGACCGTGAGTCATACACTTTAATTATTATCGAGCAATGAATATGCTAAACTTAAATATTTTACAAGAGTTTTTAATTGTTGTTTAACAGTAAGTAAACCTATGACGTGATATAGATGTAAGAACAATATTTTCCTTTTAGCTGTGTTTATTATACCTGCATATATTCAAATTCAATATATACAGATTAAGCTACCCCTTGATTTTATTTTATGGGTTTGCATTGACCCCTTTTCTGTTATTTGTTTGTTGTCTAAAGAATTTTAGCGGCTGAAATAAATCAACCATAAGGTAAGTCGTAAAGATAGAAAGCTGTGCGGTCGCACACAAACACTGTCATCAAACCAAAGATATTGTCCTCATTTCTGACATCAAGGGTCAATTTCTCTTTTTCTCTCTCTCTCTTGGTGAGGAACAACCAAAGTCGGTGGCGTCCAAGTCCATTAACATCTATCTAATTTACCGAATTAAACCACGACCTCCCCGACGAGTTAAACTGGCATTTTTTTTACATAAACGGCGTTACGATACGCCGTTGGGGCAAATGTCACTTGCATTTTACCAATTTGTCGTCTCACAGTTATCAAATTAAGACCGTGCCCTAGTTTTGTGTCGTAATTCCCGTTTTATATGTAGCAAATCTGGCTCCGCCAAAATGCAGCTTGTTTTCGAGTTTCGTAAATACCGCTTCGTCTGCAACATAATACAGCAATTCACATTAATAAAACATTAAATATCCAAATGTATGAATACCGTTGAACATTTTACAAATTTTAGCAAAACAGAAGGTTCTCGTAATTCAACTTACTACTTATTTCTCGCATAGCATACAGAAATACTTTTTCGATGCTAAATTAGAGCAACAAGAAAAGCTTGCATTGAAAATATCAAGCCGATAAACATGTAATATGTTAGTCTTCTCGATCATCTCGAAAGAGATGTAAATAAAAATAAATAAATAAAAGCATCAACAATTTAAACCTTTCCTTCTATGCATGTTGGCTATTACTTTTGCCCTTATAACTACATCGACCTCTGAACGGAATAAGACAGCTGAAGTCATTCCGGTTCACTCTCTAAGGTTCTTCATCCACCATGTTTAGCGATGACCAGGACTCCTTTTCCTATAACCTTGCTCTGGAAGATCAGTTGGAGAAGGTGCTATTCTCGTTCCGCATGACGATGTGAATTTCTGGTGCTATATCGTATTGTGGCAGAACCCATAAACCAATGGGTGTCAAAGTCAATTGCGTATATTGCTATACGAAATACGCTAATAAAAGTGAAATTCGGGGTGCAGCGATTCGAGTAAAACCAGTGGACGTCTAAGGCAATTGTGCATGCAGTTAAGAAATCTCTGTAACGCCAACGTAGATTAATCTTCGTAAACGAACTTTTGTAAACATTGTGCTAGAGGTTTCTCCAAACAGCGTGATGCGTAATACGACAGGGCCAATTGCAAGAGCAATAACCCGTCAGTCGTCTAACTCAACGAACAATGTGCCATATAGTCTAGTAGAAAAAAGTGAAGGGCAAAAGTAAGAGCAACCCTTGTGCGATAATAAAGCCAACCGTGCCCAGCTGACAATACCTAATGTACTCAAAGAATAGGGAACCCTTCCTCTTGCATAAGCGACCGATATAAGAGTAGACTACCTGACATTCAAGAATTGCGTCTCCGTATCCCGACTTAACTTACTTTAAGCAAGTCAAGAGCTTTGGTTAGATTCCTTTGCCTGCGTTTCGAATCAGATTCCGGCATTCGTATTTATATACATAACTATTTGTATTTGTATTTTCCACATATTAACGTTTTTGAATGTGTTTGTAACTTGTGTTCTAAAGTAAATAAAAAGGAATGTTATTGTTTTCCACAATCGGTTATATCTCATTGAACCAACACAATTCCAAATTGGTGAACCAGATAAGAACATTATAACAGTTCCTAAGGTGGAAACCACTTTAGCATTTTCTACGACACCGAGGTTTTAAACTCGAAAAATCACGTTTCATATGTGGCTTATAAAGAGTGTCTCAGAATGAATTTCAATGTTGTTTCTAACATTTAGGGAAAACTGTCAGTGTCAGAATTTTTTTAGCGTAGAAGTTCCGATTAACGTCTTTTGGAGTTTCTGTCCAAATTGAGCGTTTTAGTGGAGAACAGCGTGCTTTTTGTATACTAGCATTTTATGAAAATGCTCATTCTTATCTGCAAGTGCAGAGAATGTTTAGGATCCAGCACAATTTACGATATGTTTATCAAAACCCATCCACTAATTTGATCAAACATTGTAAGGTGTACGAAAATCATCCGGGAAATTGGCAACAACTTAAGCATCAAATACGGGAACAAATCATAGTAATTTCCGAAGCACTGTGCCGACAAGTCCTAATAAATGTAAAACACCGCTTGGAGGAATGCATACGATGCCAATGGCAACATTTAGATGATATTATTTTTAAGGTTTAATTTCCAAGAGTTATTAATTGTATTCCTGAGTTTAATTGATTAAAAGTTTTACTAACAAGCTAGCTATAATTTTATTTTTAAACGAAATTAATTCACATTAACATTGCATTGAGATAATCGACCACATGGGTATATGAAACAGAACAAACATGTGATATGTTTATATGCTCCAGCATCTCGAAACATAAATAAATAAAGGCACCAGCAATCTATACCTTCCCTAAATTGCTTGTGCAGCTGCTATTTTGATTTTTAAAGTTGTGTAATGGCTTTTAATAGTAATTTCAGGAAATTACCACAAAACTGTTCCGACGAAAGTATAAATTACTGGTACTTTTGAAGAAATCGCTGCTATAACTCAATTTAACGACACTGTATTATTAAGTTAAGCAAGACACACGAATTACTTAAACTTGACACTACTCGGCGAAGGCTATGTGTAGGAAGGCGTGGCCGGTGTCAAGAATGGCATTTTAAT
This sequence comes from Agriotes lineatus, assembly GCA_940337035.1. Taxonomy (NCBI): domain Eukaryota; kingdom Metazoa; phylum Arthropoda; class Insecta; order Coleoptera; family Elateridae; genus Agriotes; species Agriotes lineatus. The sequence continues at coordinate 44,513 of CALNHX010006624.1, forward strand.
TCCATTCACCTAATCTGCTCAGCAGTAAAGGGTGTAGACGAAAAGTAGTCGAGGTGGAGCGCCTGTTAAAAAAATGGCGATTGGTTAAATCGTGCTGTTTTTATTCTAAGTTAAAATTACTATTTACATATCTATTATTTACAAAACTAAATGGAATAAAGAATAAGCATTATTATACTGGGCGAAACTGGTGAACGACACACTCCGATTGCAAGCAGCTAGAGCGGATCTGGAGCTTGGAGCGTCTTGGAACTGTGCAGAGGACAGCTGGTGAAGACACACTCCGGTGGCAAGCAGCTGTAGCGAACCTGGAGCTTGGGTCGTCTTGCAACCGTGCAGAGAACAGCTGGTAGAGACACACTCCGGTCGCAAGCAGGTGGAGCGGACATGAAGCGTGGTGCGTCATTGGCGAAGCCAGATTGACCCTCGTTGGAGAAGACGGCTGGCCAGATCTCCTAGAACCTGGGGCTGGTGCCGAAACGAAGTCTTTACCTGGCGCGGACCTTCGCGCAGAAGTGGTAAATCGGGTATGCTTCTGGAAGCAGTGCTGGTGGCTTCGGCGTCGGCTGGCTGGCGCGGGCGAACGACGTAAGTTCAACCCAGTGCTGGCCTGGCTGAACGTTGATGGTTGTTGGGGCTTGCAGGCCGCACATAGGAAGTGCGTGTCTTAAAACTGGAGATGTTGGAAATTGGAGCTTTCGGCCGCACTTAAAAGGGTGCGCGCTCGAAAGCTCGATTCTCCTGACCATCTGCTCTGATTCAGGTTTTAGGTGGTTTTCCTGAGTCAACAGAGTACCTTCCCTGAGGCGAATGCCGGGGCAGTATTTTTCCACCTTTCCTGGCCTCTCTTCCATTCTCCACCCCTCTTTTCTCTCACCCATCCTATAATTTCTGTTCTTGGCTGAAGAGGGAAGCAAGGTCCATATAGCAGCTCGCCCCCAGTTGGGGGAATTGAAATTACCCTGAACCTTTACCTTTTTTTTAGCTCGAAAGCTTGAGGTGTTTGCAGTTAGAGCTCTCGGCCGCACTGATAGAAGTGCGAGCTCGAAAGTTTGAAGTGTTTAATGTGCAGGCAGGACTGAACTTTATTTCGAAGTCCAAGTCCTGGTGATTGCAGGCAAAGCCGAACGAATGGTTCGTATTTCTGGACCTGAATACTTGAATCTCAAATTCTCTCTTTTTATAAAGGACCTCGACGTATGGTCTCCCCTCGTCGAAGGTGAAAAGGTTGCCTTATAACTATATACAGGGTGTTTCAGAATATGAGTCGAAAACTTTCAAGGCATGTAGATGTCATTAAAGTAAGGCAAAAAGTTCCGATAAACATCGGTCCGAAAATTCATTTTAAGGGAGCTAATGCCCTCAGAACTGTTAAGGGAAAAACATTGTTATGAGTAGATTACTCTCCTAAAGTACCTAATTTCAACCTTTAGGTTCTTTTTTCGAAAATTACTGGTCTTAGCGATTCTAACCCAGAGTACTTTTTTATGTAGGAAAGTCTAACCTTATTCAATATCTAACCAGAACTGGCTAAATTGTTAAATGTAAAAAGTCTCCCCACCTTTGCATAAACTACCCTTTCTTAACCTTAGACCGACTTGTTTTTAAGGTCATGTAATAGAGCATATAAAATGGCGTAAGCATGAAAAATTGCACCAGGTTTTCGTTATCTGTATTATTTTAATTATAAAGTCAGTGTTTTTCTTATTACCCGTCCATTACCCTTTAAAAGCGTTACTGGATCTTTTTGTCATATTTTGATGACATCTACATGCTCTGATAGTTTTCGACATGTTTTCTGAAACACCCTGTATAATTGTGATGATAAAAAATGTTGGTTCGCTAAATCACAAAAACCTTTTCCGTGGGAAGAATTAATATAAAAGGTTCAAATAAATTATAAGCAAATATTCTCAAAATAATGCATAGGCGAGGAGCGAACATTGAGCAACAGAATTATGATTGGAAGTAAAAGAGCGGTAATTTGAACATATGCGATTGTTTATTTTAATGTAAATTTTTAAAAATTAATTAACGTCGATTTCTTATTATATTCTTTTGTTTCTTTTTGTAAGTGCAATAAATATTCTTAGCTTAGATTTTATATAAATTACCATAATCCGTGATTTCTTAGGTTTTTTAATCATCCTACTTAGAGTAACCAAATCATTTAAAAGCAAATTTTCAGAGAATTAAAATACACATCAAAATAAAAATACATAAATACAAACTTTTATTATTTAACAGATACACAGCTTAGAATATTAATCAGCACTAAATTCTGAAACTTGTTACGGTATTAAAACAACTTTACGACACCCACCCAAGGTGAGCATCGCACCACGGAATCAGTCCTGGAAAACTGGCACACTTGCCCTGAGATTTGCTAGAAACAGGCTAAAGGCCACGGCTGGAACGCTCAGGGAGTCGGGCGTGAGTCACACGATATGTTCTGGGCAAGCGTGTTGAGGCATATATATAGGGTACGTCAAAATTATGAGGGCGCCACCAAGCCTGTTTTAACCCGAATAACCGGGCCTGGGCGGTTAGACGGGGGCGAAGTATTCAAGACACTCCGTCGATAGGGGTACTCGTGAATTATAAACTCACACAACGATTTCGTGATGGCAAAAATACTTAGATCATGAAGGGGGCTTTTTCAGCCACGGAAATGTCACCACCAAGCCTACCTGCACGCTCTGATCTCACTGGCTCCACCGTACATTCATCTCCTCAATGATGGCCGCACACTGAAACAGAACATGCACAAAGCGACCAAGAATAAAGCGTCTCTTACTTATATAAGCGTCTATTGGTCCAGTCTTACATTGGGGCAGCAAAGCGTGCCGCAAACATTGCGTTAACTCTTATAAATAAGCATCAGCTGATGGGCGCACTACGGTTACTAAACAACACCCATAACTGTACAACATCAAAAGCAGTTTGACATATGAGTCCCACAACGGGAACGTTTGTTCATAAAAATGCTCACATGATAATTTGGGCAAACACAGCAAAGTCCAAGTGAGGGAAGTGATTAGATCAAAAATGAGCGAGCGACGCCACTTCGCGACAACGATTTAAGATGCGAAGGGTACGTTTTTAACGTTGCACAAGATTTCACAGTTATTCACATGATTAAACGCACAGCTCGCGCACGAGAAGTTAGTATAATTCAATGGTTACAAATACCTTAATTTTATTGGTAACGATCCAAGAGATCAGCGTGCGGTCCAGCTTGCGGGAAACAGGTTGCCTGTGGCAATTCATTCGCCGCTCCGACGTGTGAATGGTCTGGATGCGCCCAAAATGGCGACAACGGCTGGCGCTTTAACAAACGCCGCTACGACGGCCAAACTAGCCCAAGTGATGTCCTACCTCAACGGAATCCTCGCACCACGAGCAAAGGGGAATACTCCCTTACGTGACGACGTAGAACCGGGCATGGAATTCCATCACACCTACGCCTTGGCGTAATAAGATCGCCGTTAACGACACACACACACCTCCCTTGTTCAATCGCCTGAGTAGAACTGCCCAAGCAAGCAGCGTTCCGACCCCCGCCGTGGCGTGAGCCAAAACGGCGTTACCACGTGACTCTCGACAGCCAATGGCGAAGCGCCCAATAAAACAAATAAGTGCCGTTGACAAAGACAGCCAATGGCGAGGCGCCCAATAAAACAAATAAGTGCCGGTGACGAAGACAGCCCGAGGCCTCGCAGTCACACCAACAGCGTAAATTCTAGAAGGTTCGGAAATCCTGCGAGCGTTAACACCCGATTGTCAAAGTACCAACAACGGGGTGCCCCGGATGACGAGAAATACTGCGCTTGAGGCCAAATATGTGCAAAATCATTATTATGGAATTAGGCGATGAAGCCAAATAAGTAACTAAAAGGGTTTAACATACGGGCACGCTGCCCTAAAGCCTAGGTGGCTAATTAAAATACAAAATGACCTGACAAACTTGTTATGTTACTTTCGCCCTGGTATAAATTTGGCCCGTACGACTACGAACTAGTCTCAGTAGGGGAAAGTCGTATGAAACGTACGTCAACCACAGGTTTTCATAGTGCAATAAGAGAATCAGCAGACAGTATAGTAATTTGTACAACTACTTTTGAAAGTCATACTTTTTTTCATGAATTTGCAGTTTGATTAACGAGGGCGAAGCCCGAGTTAATTAAGCAAATGAATGAAAAAATGGACTTTCAAGACGTGTTATACACGTAGTTTTTTTGCATAGTGATCTCGTGTAACTTGAAATTTAGTCGACAAGAACTTCGGTATTTACAACTGTCAAATTGACATTTCAATAAAATAGTTATAAAAAGTGTACATTTTTCACGATTTTGCGTTGAAAAAGGTGGTACTTTCAATACAATTTTGTCGTTAAAAAAAAGACGACTTTCATGATCACTATGCAAAAAACATAGTCGGACGATCAAGCGCGGCGGCGGCGGCGCTTCTGTCCTATACATTATTCGCGGTGCTAATGCAGTGAAGTTATTTATTACTACCGTGAATAATTGGTTTTAACAGAAGCGATATAAACTTTGATCTGATTAAATACGTTAGTCGATCACGCCTTCGTGGGTTGCTTTCCGCAAAAAGCCAACAAACGACTATAGTCGGATTTATCATATACGTACATTCTCGGCTTCGCTACATACCATATGTCAAATTTTCGGCATCTCTATTATTCATACGCACATTTTCAAAGATCGCTCGGGCCCCAAGTCAAAAGTTTCCACCATCTTTATAGTCCCGACGAACATCTTGCAGGGTCACTCGTGTCCCAGGTCTGAAAGAAGCCCTCTCATGCCGTCAGGTGTGCGTTCATGAAGCTGGAAATCTCTGAACTTTGCTACTTCAGCAGCAGATTCATTGTGCCTTCAAGTCGGTATTGATGACACCTTAAAATAAATATTTTCTGGATAGCTTCTACAGAGCTTGTAGTTCCGGCATATATGTCTTTCTAGTAACCAGAGTTCAACTTCAACAGCTGCTTTCGGTAATTCTAACTGTTGATGGTATGTTAAATCGATATAATCACTGTTGTTTAAGATTTCTTGAAAAAAGTTATAGTACTGTATCCGACGAGCATGATCTCTTGGTCGGATATCATGCACCACAGTCTCTCTGTATGGATAGATGTAAATTCACTTCTTCAGGATGGTTTTAATAGTAGTACTAAAAGAAACGTCTGTTTGAGCTGATCTAAGACGTATTGATATTTGGGGATTTTGTTCGATAAGAGCCCCCACATGTGCAACGACATTTGAGTCAACCTGCAGTATTCCAGGAGATCTTTTTTTTTACGTTTCCTGTTGCCCGAAGCTTTTTGACAAGGTAACGAATATGATGTTGCAAAACAGTATCTTCAAAAATTCTGTTGGAAAATTGCAATTGGAACTGTTGTTCACATTCGGCATAAAAAAATTGCCATTCTCCATTGTCTGTTAGTCGGAGGCGACAGAGTTAAAATACAATAAATACTTAACTGTCCCGATCGTAAATATGCCTCAATAATGAAGACGTTTTCTTGTAAAGTGCACATTTTGTATTTATAGTATATATATACATGGCTCTACATTCCTTTAGGAATTGTAGCCGCTCATTCATGTGAGCTCTGGAAACTCATTTATTGTGGTGAGTTAATCCACGTTCTTCCGTTCTTGATTTATTCTAGTCTGTTGTTGGTCTTTGCTTCTTCCGTTAATTTCCTCCACCTGTCTCGGTCCTGTACCTTGTCCCACCATGTTTGTATCTCCAATCTCCTTATATCCTCCAGTACCTGATCTTCCCACCTGCTTCTCGGTCTCCCCCTTCCTCTCGTGATATCTGGTCTCCATGTTGTAATTTTCTTTACTTCCTTATTGTCTCCCATTCTCCTTATATGGCCGTACCATCGGAGTCTTTGCACTTTTATGGTCTTCACTATATCTTCTCCTTTTAGAATGTCTTTTATTTCAAAATTCATTAATCTTCTGTATTCCCCATCAGTGATTTTCTTTAATCCGTATATTCTTCTTACTATCTTCCTTTCGAATATTCGTAACTTTTCTTCTTCCAGGCTTGTTAAATTCGCTGTCTCCGCACCATAGGTAACTACCGGTTTAATAGCTGCCTTATATACCTTCATTTTTGTGTTTATGCTTATATTTTTGCTTTTCATTATGCTTTTGTATTTATAATAAGCTTTGTGCCCCGCCTGTACTCTGTGGTCAATCTCAATATTTCTGTCGTTTTTGCTGTTAATTATTATTCCCAAGTATTTAAAGTTTTCTACTACTTCAAATTCAAAATTTCCTATTTTTACTGCTTTGGTTGTGGTTCTTCTATTTCCTCTGCTTATTTCCATGTATTTGCTTTTTTCTTGGTTTATTGTGAGACCTTTTTTCTTTGCCTCTTGTTCAATATTTTTGATTGCTTCTTCCAAGCTTCTTCTGTCTCTAGCTAGCACAGTGAGGTCGTCTGCGTACGCTACTACTTGTGTCGCTTTGTTGATGATTGTTCCCTTGAACTTGCACTCTTTAATTACTGCGTCTAGTGTTAGTATAAACAGTGTTGTTGATAGCCCGTCTCCCTGTCTCACCCCAAGATTAATTTCAAATTCTTCGGTTTCTCCTTCTTCTGTCCTGACTGTTGCTTGTGAATTTTTCATGGTCATTTCTGTCAGTCTTATTAACTTTCCCGGTATCATCATGCTCTTCATGGATTTTATTACCTGTGTTCTGTTTAGGCTATCAAATGCTTGTTTGAAGTCAATGTACACCATTTGCAGATCAGCTCCGTACTCATAAAACTTTTCAATTGTTTGCTTCACTATATGCACAGCGTCTACGGTAGACCTTCCTCTTCTGAAGCCGTATTGGTAGTCTCCCATTTGTGTCTCCGTGTACACCATTAATCTTTTATTTATTATCGTAGTCATTATCTTATATACAGCACTGAGTAGAGTGATTCCCCTGTAGTTTGCACAAGCTTTTGGATCGCCTTTCTTGTAAAATGGCACAATTATTCCTTTTTTCCAATCACTGGGCATCTTTTCTTCTTTCCAGATATGGGTTAGTAGTTTGAATATTCTTTGGCTTAAAGCTTCTCCTCCATATCTTATCAGCTCATTTACGATGTTATCCTTTCCACCTGATTTGTTCCTCTTAAGCTGTGCTATTACGTCATTGAATTCTTCTTCGGTGGGTGTATCCGCTCCTTCTTCTTCTATATGGTTTTCCAAGTTTTCATCTTTTTCCTCTTCAATCACCATCTTGTTGTCTGTTAGTATTTCCTTAAAGTGATTCATCCACTCAGTGTTGTTTATATTTGTTGTATTTCTTTTCACGTTTTGTCTATTGATATATCTATATAGTATATAAATTATAATTAGTTAAAAATTTACATTAAAAAATTGTCGGCTTTGGCTACTTCGTGAACAATGCTGAATGTAGCGGCACATCAACATTAACATGCATACAAATTTCAAATGCAACTATTGTACGTCTAGCGAATATACAACTCACGCTTAAAATTCTATTGCAGTGGATTTAGTTTCGATGTAGCTTAATTATTAGACTGCGCCGCTTTTCGTTTCCACCACTGCATTCACAGAACATAAAACTATTACTGCATTGTTACTGTATAATGATGATACTTATAGGTGAAGTACGAAATTTGTTGGTGCACTTCCTCGTTTATGTTACAGAAAGTCCGTTAGTTTGAAATTCAAGTAAGGAAACGTTTTTGGATATTTATAATTATTACCTAATTACATAATTTCTTTGGTGAAGTTAAACATAGACCAATAATACGAGTCGATTAATTACTGCGAATTACTACAAATTGTGACTGTTGCAAATAATTAGTTTCCGCAAACATTCGGTGTGTGACATTGAGTGGTAACAAAAATGCCTCGCCGTAGTTTACATGTTGACGAAATTATTTATAGTCTCTACGATTATTTTCAGTCTGAAAAAATAATTTCGGGCCGCTCATACCAGTAGTGTAATTGCATAAACGCATAAATGCTCTACAAGTTAGTGAATCTAATGTAAAAAGTGTGCTAAGTGGTAAAAAGTCTGAAGATAAGGAATGATTCCAACAATTGGTAAAATATAAAAAACTTAAATGTCTGAAAAATTTACATGTTTCAGAAGGTCAAAAATCAGACGTGAGATACGTAATATATCACATGTAGGAAGTAAAAGAGCATATTATTTTGAATGGCCTTTGACATAAACTAAAAGAAAGACGAATTTTAGATATTAGTCGGGTAAGTTTAGTTATATTACTACGTGACGTCGGTTTTCGTTTTGTGAAGGATAATAACAGAAGAGCGCTCTACGGGAGAAGTGATGTTGTTACAGAAAGAACGGCTTTATTAAAAAATTATATAAAGTTCAGCAACGAAAATTATCAATTCGTGTTCTTGGATGAAACCTGGATTTTTTCTAGAGGTGGATTAAAAAGAGCTTGGCAAGACGATTCTATTAAGTCCGTTAAAAATGATGGTGGTGTAGGAACACGTTGCATAAGATTACATGCAGGGATAAATAATGGATTTGTGGAAGGTGCGAGCTTAATTTTTTCTTCAACTTGGAAGAGTTCAAATTATCATGGCACTATGAACCGAGAATTGTTTGTAAAATGTTGGAAAAATCAGTTATTGTCTAATTTAAGCGAGCCGTCTGTTATTCAGAGGCGATTAACAATCAACCCACGAATAATTTGAAGAAAGAGGACCTAATTAATAGGCTCCGGAAAAAGCAAATCATTTACGGAGAATTCCTTTAAAAGTGACTGACTCGCCAAAGTAGAAGACGAACCAAAAAAATATGTTGCGGACAAAATTTTCCAAGAAAATGGCCACCAAGTGCAGCGTCCACCCACGTACCACTGTCAATTCTACCCCATTGAGTTGGTATGGGGTATCTGTAAAATTTATTATTACCGATATATTGGTGAAAATGGTTACAATCAAGTGTTGAAGGTGTGGCAAGATTTCTTAAATGCGGTAACTGAAAAGATTTGGACTGAAAGTGTAGAGTATGCGAACAACATTATTTAACAATACTGGGATCAAGAACATGTTATTGATGAAGTTTGACCACTACTAAACATAGGCAGTAATAGTGAATCTGATTCTGTAAACTATTCTGATGGTACTTGATATGGATAACTTATACAGTTCGTAAATAAGAATAAACAATTCAAAATTTGTGTATTTATTATGTATACAGGGTGTATACGAATTCGACCGACAAACTTCGAGGGTGTATTTACTGCCTAAAGATGTACCTAAATTGTTCGTATACTTATAACCAATCTCCTTTCATTTCAAAGTTAGAACCTCTTTTGTGACTTGTCTTTTAATCTAACATTGAAATGAACATGAACATGAAATTTTACTCAAATATCGAACTATACTGATTAATTAATGACATTAGGTACATATGAAACATGACATTTAATTAATCAGACTACCAGTAAAAATAAAATATTCAAGTTTGGAGATTTGAATGCGTGTAATGAGTAGAAACACTAATTTTTAATTGTTTTTGAAAGTCCAGAATCCTTGAAAGATGATAGCTAGGCCATAGCTGATATTAAATGTTATTCTTAATAATCAAGCTAATGGATTTCTGATAATTTTTATTTTATTTAATAAGATAAATCTTGAAAAATTCATAGTGTTTTTTCGAAGTGTTTTGACCTGTGCAGAGTTTATCTTGCAGATAAGGATCAAGGTTGTCTAATCTTTTAGGCTGTATTTAGTGAGAGAAATATGCTCCCAAAGTTTGTCGGTCGAATTCGTATACACCCTGTATAAACTACTACTGAAATCAAACTCATTTTCTGTAATTATTACGTTTTAGCAGAATTTGTCTTATTTTTCTGACCAGGTTTATTTTTTATTGAAAGTAATATTTCCAGTCAAAATGTATGGAATTAAATTATTTATAAGTACTTGTACGCATGCTCATTCAAGTAATGTAATGCCTGTAATAGAGTACAATAACGTTTTTCTAACCACAAATTTTATGTGTTTAATGTGTTATAATTTTACTTTTAATTATATAGTTTGGCGGTACTATAATGCTATTAATTAATAACTATATACTATTCTTGACTATGTTCTTTTTTTAATTTAATTTAAAAGAAGAAAACATTGCAACTTATATTAAAGATAAATAGAAACTGTCCAAGCGTTCGTTAGGGTAAGGTAAGTAAAACAAAGGACCGTGATGGATTTAATATGAACTGGTAAAACAAGTTTCAAGTACGGCGCCCCAGTAATTCTCTAGCTGCGTCGAAGAAATCAGTTAAATAAAGACAGCATCGCGAGCACTCTTAAATATATACGTAATCATTATACTGCGAGCAAACCACCAATGCAGAAGAGCAGCGCTAAAAACCTAGAGTTGTATATTCGCTAAACGTACTTTAGATGTAGTTCTTTTTTAATAACTCTGTATATGTATAAAATCACAACTGGTCAGTAATAGACTACTTTTATAATTAAATTACTAATTAAATCCCGTTTTGTATATTTGCCTTGGAATTGAATTACTTTTCAAAATGCGGTAATTGTAATTGGTAATTGCCATTTTTGTTGAAAAGTACTTGACAATTACTTTTTGAAAGTAATTAATTACACAATCAATTACTCAATTACTTTTGAGGAATGAAATTACTCTAAAGTATTTAAATTACTTTAGAAGTATTTGAATTACTTGTAGTAATTCAAATTACTCGCGGTAATTGAATTACTTTGTGGTAATTCAATTATTGAATTACTGACCTCAATTGGGTGCTAAATCTCCAGAAAGCAAAAAATAAGATAATTTGTTATTAAGTTGCATATTAAGGAAATCGCAATAGGGTCTTCTCGGCTCAATAAAGAATAATTTACGATTTTCTCTGACGAGTTGGACCACAGCTAGTTTTGTGCACCATTCACATTTTTAACGACGTGTGCACGGACAAAGAGAACAATATTTGGTGCATTACCGAATGTTGGTGTAGATGTAATGTGCAGGTTGTAACAGTGTACGTAATATTTATTGTGTAAGACGCTAAGCATACGTTTGCGGTAAGTAAATTACAGATTACAATAACTACGGTATAAATAATTTAATTTTTTCCATAATAATTGATAAATAGCTTCACTAGACGATATTGGTTCAAAATAATTGTTTATTCATTTCAATTTCCTTGTTTTAAACGATGTGCAAGCATAGGGCTATACTGCCGTGCAAGTAAAACAGAAATTGAAGTAAACGGCGGTCAAAATGCGATAACAATATTTAAACAGCATAAAACACAAATAAAATGTACCTAATTGTAAAATTCCATGCCCGTTTGACACAAAATGTGGTATGGTGTTGTTGGAGATTAAGTAAATTACCCAACAGTCTAAAACACCTACCATATAAGGAACGATTACAAAGACTACAGCTGACTACACTTTCGGACAGACGACAGCGAGGTGATTTAATAGAGACCTACAAAATTTTGCATAAAAACATGTACCAATGCAGTTTACATGAACTATTCAATCTCAATACTGGGACTGGCCGAAGGGGACACGCGTACAAGTTATATAAAGAACGGTTTAAAAAACTACCTCCTCAAAATTTCTTCAGTATTCGTGTTTGTGACCAGTGGAACTCTCTCCCCGACAGTGTTGTAAATGCGGCTTCAGTTAACACGTTTAAAAACACATATGACGCCATTTCTGTGTAGCTTAGGTACTGAAATTCTCATGCGTAATGTATAGTAAATTCGGCTTCCATTAACATGTATAAAACACATATGCTATTTATATTCAGCTTTGGCAAAAAAATGTATGTTAATTTCTTATTAACTTAATTATAATTTTTAGTTTTAGTTTAATGTTAAGTAGCTCTTGTTAAACTTGTATAGGGCACATCAGCTTTTTGCTCCCTGTCATTTAAATAATAATAAAATAATGTGGTTAGGTTCTCACGTTCTTTTCCATTTGAAAATTCGTGCATGCAATCCGGGTGTTCCTTGGCTTAGTGCTCCAAAAAGCCACTTGGTTTGGCTTGGCTCCTTTGGTTATATGGAGGATCTGAAGCACAAATGCCTTTTTGACTTTCGAAATTATTGGTTTTGTTCATATCCTTACGTTTAACGCCTCGGTGGAATTATTTCGGCCAGCTTTGCCGTTCGCACGTCTACATTTGGCTGCCTGTTAACCCAAGATGAGTTGACGACAGCTTCTACATTATTAGCGGGGGCTCATCTGAAAATTTTCTACATTTTTAGCCAACAATTAACACATGAAATTAACAATTTTCATCTGGATTTCAAAATTTTTCCCCTGGATTACGCAAGAAAATCAGAAATCGCTCTGCTCTACACTTCTTGGAAGCGCTAGAAGCATCGCCTACCTGCTGTCTGTTCGTTATCCTCTGGCTTCAAGGCAATCCCCCCTGCACTACTCGATGCGCTGCCGGAAGCTGGCAACTTCTGGTCCCCGTTCCCTTGACGCTCCAGGTGTGGCCCGGAAGAGCTGGCGGCTCTAGTTCGGCTCTGGCCATCCAAGTCTGTGTAGATCGCACGAAATCGTTATTTGCGGTGTGTACATCTTCTAGCAAACGTAGTTTAGTTTAGATGTTATGGCAGCTGCATTATTTGCTCTAGCCATCCTTTTTAGCATGTTAGGTTAGAGACCCCTTCCGTGGTGTTGAAAACTGCGTTTAAATTTAATTCGTCTCACCTTATGTATTTTAGCTTAGATTCTGAGCTAGCTGCATTACTTGCGCTAGCTATTTATTAACAAAATATTTCAGAGGCCCCTTCCGTGGTGTTGAAAGCTAAGTTTAAATTTACTCACCCCCGTTGCATGACAGCACTAACGCTGCTACGGGATTCCTACAAAGAAATAGTAATATACCATTTTGGGGTCTTGAATAGACTATAAAATTATTGTAAAACGTTCGTATTTACCTAGGACATGTTTTAGCTGTGGTTTTCGCAAAACCTTTGTATATTGGGTTTCCTTTTGCACGAGTTCAGCCTTCACTATTGTTAGGTTAAAAAAGAAATTAACTCGCTGTGGCTAAAGAATCGACCGCGGACTTGTAGCGATCAAAATTTAAGTATTCGTAAAGTAATTTTGCAATTATTAGTTAACACTGTTAGGAGCGTATTCAAGCCGTTGTTTAAACTTTCATAATAAGCGTGATGAGTTTATCATAGAAATCTATTCGACTCTGTATAACCTTATAATCTGAAGGTGCTTCGTTTCTTCAAAATCTTGAAAATTATCATAGTGTCAGTTCGAGCTAACAATCGGAGTAGAAGTTAGCTTATCGCTTGCATAACTCCGTTCCCAACACCGTGTTTAACAGAGTGCGTGATAATTTGTGAGCCCATTTTGTACATGCGTTTTCTTAGTTATACGCTCGCCGGAATTATTCCGATGCTGCCGGTCGTGTGCGAACCTCCGCTTCACGGGGTTTCCCCTGAATTAATTTCATCCTCTAGTGGCCAATTTTCAAATATGGGTTTTAACTTAATTTGCTATTGTTTAAAACCAACTTCACCTTTCTTATTAAGCTATCCATGCCTATTTTAACGAAACAAAATTAATGGTATTTATGCATCTCGCGCACATTTGTTTATGCAGCGCCCATTTCTTTTTAATGTGTTTAGGCTGGTTGTTGGTTTGTTTGTATATATATATTGTAATTATGCTCTCAACAGATAAAGGGTTTACTAAAAATATAAATAATTAAATAGAGCAAGTCACCACTACTCAAGGTACTCTTATTAAATTTGAGAAATGTAAAACTTTGCCTGTCAGTATTTTAGGCTTATCAAAATGAAATGCATTTATGACACTTTAATAAAATGGTTAATTAGCCCTTTCTATATTTCATCGAATTGCAATAACATTCTGGGCTTGCAACAGCAAAACACAAGACTAATCTCTCATTTACCACAGAAGGTTGTTCGTGCATACAGAGTTTATTTAATATTCAAAAGTGAAAATTGTACAAGGAACCATCACGTAAATGGAATTAATACTCCCGCCTAGCAACAACTGACACGAATTTGTTTCAGATATGACGTAAAAGGACACTAGCTACTCTTTTGTTCCACTTTCTGCAAATCCTGGCAAAACCGCATTTTCTACTGGCGCCAAGCAGTTTATTCTAACTGAGGCAAATCTGGACGCTTTGACACACGCTGGATCTACTCCGCAAGGTGTATTCTTGACGTCCATTAGCTTTCCGGACTCCAATCACTCAAAAAACATGCCAAATCCTACCTCAGAAAGTGTGGCCTATTCTCACTTCGGAGTTGGTTGCAGTTGAGGCCGATGGCTTTCCTCGCTTCAAGTCGCTTCCCTGGCAGCAAATCTTGTTTGGGGATGCTCTTACACACCTCCCTGATTGGTTGGACTAGAGACCCCTAGCTCTGCAGTTCAAATAGGCCGGTGTCCAGGTGCTCGGTGCCGTTCCACAGCCGAAGTTGGTTTGGTAAATTTATAATTTTTATGTCGCAGAAACTTCTGCTAACACTTTCACTTGAGCCGGGTACCTTGTTGAATAATACGTTTTATATGCGAAAATAATTTTTATTATATTAAATCATTGAATTTCCTGGAATACAATTTGCATACACTTGTCAAATTACAGGAATTAATTTCTTATTGTTAACAAAACAGCATCGCGTTGCTTAGTAACCGCGATCTGAATTTGTTTAAAGGAAATTAGTTTTAGTTACAATTACACATAAAAAATAAAATTTGATAACATGTTTCTTGCTTAAACCAAAAAATTGTCTTTATTTCTTATGCATAAAAAGTTTTCTTTCTCGTCACATAAAACGTTTTTATAATCACTGCTCTGCACTTAGTTTTAAAATTCACTTCAGTTCAATTTTCAACACGTCACTGATTTTCTTCAATTCAGTTGCCCTCGTTCTGTATTGCCTTTTGCAAATTTTATCTTATCTTGCTTCAATTTCCAACTACCTTTTAGCTTGCTTGCTTTTCACTAGCCTGTACTTTTATTAATAACTCTACGCTCATATTCATTATGCACATAACCAACTTTTTGTATTATTTAGCTTCATTTGGTCCGGCTTTAAATATGCTGAAACCTATCATATTACTTATATTATATTAGCCATCTTAAATCTTTCTTTTGCTCAAACTTCAAATTCAGTTCTTCTGAAATCTGATTTGCATATGCTTGCCTTTATCCCTATAATTATGCTTCTTGCATCTCATTATAAATACATTTAATTACTTTAACTACTGTTTAGATTGCAATTAACTAAAACATTTCAACTCTGTGCTTCAATTCACTTTGTTCAATATTTCTCTCTGCATACAGAGCTAAATTGTGAGCTTTAAACCATCTCAATATATATTTATTATTGCCTTTGCGTGTTGATTTGCCTGTTTGTTGTTACTGTTTGCACTATAGAACCAGTTGTTGTCTAAATAAATATTGGTTCTGGCTATTATTTGGTTTACTGGATTTATCTCATACCTTGGGGAGGTCCGACCCAAGGATTTGTCGACGTCGACGACCTGGTGCTCTCTCCCCTAGTTTTTTTCAGCTTAGATGGAACCTCGACCTCTCCCGACGGGTTAGCCAAATTAGGCCGATATTTACCAGCCGGAAAAATACCAAGTATAACTTTCGCCACCAGGTAAGGCTGACCCTTAATTCTTCGTTACAAAGGATTTCTGACGCCCATGCGTGGGGCGCTCGACTACGTCGTTGTTAGATGGTACTATAGTGCAAACAAATTATTAGGATTTATTGGTTCTAGGTGTTATTTGTTAGGTGTTATTTTACAATTGGTTATTTTTAGCTATAGGTTTGTTTATTGCATGCTAATTACAGGTTTTGCTTGGATTAGATATAAGCTTAGTTTTTTTATCATCTTGCCTTGTTTATACAGCAAGATGGTATTTCGATTAGATGTTAATCGTTTGATAGTAGACAAGCTCGGCCATGAACTTCGAGTTAGGGACATTGCCATCCAGAGCAATGCCCAGGACAAACGTAAACTACTCCGCGCCCGTATGAAGATAGATCTTCTTATGAATGTCACTTTTACTCCCGTATCTCTGGACGCTACTGAATAACTCGCGGTTTGCGAGGACAAACTTTCTATTTTAGCTGCCGAAGTTGATAGCTGTACTTCTAGAAACCTGGACAATGATAGGTAAGGCCAACCCTTAATTCTTCGTCACAGTGTATGGTATTAATAAAATTTAAAAACGCTAAATAAGGTCATCTTTTGCTGCGTATCCATTGTATCCATTCTTTGTCGCTTTCTTACCTTGTAATGCTCATATGCTAGTTTTAATACTGGCAACTAGTGCATAATTTTGCGGCTATCAAAATGTTTTTACGCTCTGCTGCATGCTAGCTTAGATTATTATTAAAAATCTGGAATAGTGTCTCATTAAAATCGTGACTTTCTTATAATTCCGCTCGCCTCATCCAACATTACTTCTTTACGTCATACAGGGTGTTGCGTTAACGGACGAATCATACAAAACCCTCTGCTAATTACGAGGCATTCAAATATTGGCTTCTCTAATGATTTTACACAAAATCCCATTTAAATTTTTTAAAGAACAGTACATAGTGGCCCAATTTACATAATTTCGGATATTTTATTGCCTTAAATTTAAAATTAATAGGTATTATTAAATATTTTGATAAAATTTTTAAATTTCAAATAAAAACAAAGCAATCTGAGCAATTTATTGTCAAACATTTTATAAAATACGTATTTTTACCCGTTTCTTATCTAAAGCTTTCTTGAATGTAAAAATGACGTCATTGCTACGTGTTTGAGCAAATGCCTTTTGTTATTGAATCTGATGTACGAATTCTTATTTCAATCAGCCATTTTCAACTAGGTTTATCAATCACCTGTCAAATTTTAACAGCCCCTGATTAACACTAAATTGATATTTTGTTTTAAAATTACTAAAGTTAGCTAACACATTTTTATAACTATTTGAATTACTTACTAGGGAGAAAACTGTATCATTCCCTCCCGCGGATGTAGTTTAATTCTCCAGCGTTAGCGAGAACAGTAATCAATTGTAATCATGCTAGGAGGGAATATCATTTTAGTTATACATAGGTATGACACTTTTACATTTTAGGATTAGACTATCTCTTATACTCAGCTGGATTAAAAAATATTTAAATATGAAAAGAAGGAGGCTAGTTGATTTAATATTAATCACATTGCCTCCCGTTTCTAAAGCAACGGGAGTCAATATATTATATCCCCCCCCCCCCTCTATGCCATTGGAAATTGACCAGGAAACCAAACTTCCATTTTCAGGAATCGCCTAAAACAGGCGACAAAAAATTTTACTTTCGGATAAAGGGGTAAAAGAGTATTTTCGAACTGATCCAACAAAAAAATGCTCAAGTTGCGCCAATTGGATCATCATGTAGTGGTCTTCACAAAATCTAAATAGAATTTTGCTATCAAACAATTAAGAAATCCAATGCTGCACCCTGTATACTTAAGTAAATCATTCATCCTCATGTTAGGGAGACAGGCGTATTTTATAGTAGATTGTTCAAGTTAAGAAAAGTGAGTTTTTCAACATTTAATTTATGAGCGAACGCAGCAATGCAAGCGGATTAATTTTACATGAACATGGAAGAATCACTTTTCTAACATATTCAACCTGTTATTTTTTCTAATTCCTTACAAAATCTAGCCATACTAAAATTCGACATTTCTTCATATTCGAAAAGAAAAATATTTTTCTACGACCGGGAGTAGACGTCAGTTTCTAGGTTACAAAAATTGTGACAGAAGTAACACATTATCTACTTAGGGAGACAATATGAATGGGTCTAGGACATCACGGCGCCGCCATCTCGGCGCGGGTCCAGCTCGGCGCCGGGACAACTCGGCGCGGAGCCATCTCGGCGCCAGCCAACTCGGCGCTAGGCCATCTCGGCGCCGAATTCAAATTCGCAAACTACAGTAATTACATAAGAAAATTATTATAAACAAATAATAAATAAAGTGATCGCCAAAAACCTGGCATCAAATGAAAAAAAAAGTATTTAGAATTTCTTGGAAAATCAAACACTGACGACCAGAGGCGGTTGTAAAGTGATTACAAATGGGCCAAACAAAAGTTGTCACGTGACTTCCGTTACCAGTAAAATATTACATTTTTTTTAAATAATTACGAAACATCACTTATAATAATGCAGAAGACTAAAAGCCGTGTTTACACAACTAAAAGTACTATGGTTGCGTTCCACCATTTCTATTTTCGGATTTTTGTAAACAAACTTCCCTTAACTTTTAATAGCGATATTATCACAGAAAACAATTATTTATTAGGCATATTTCTTGTGTTTTTTAAAACTATTGACTCAGCTTCGAAGGCAAGTCCACTTTGGTTAATTTTCATATCTGCTTATTGAACGCTCCCACAACCTAAGCCGTACTCAAACGCTATAAAGGCGTGTCCGTTACATCTTACTTAACAACATAACCTATATTTCTGCAAATTTGTATGCGTCGCCTTTCGTTTCTTCTAGCAGTTGCTACAAGTATTAATTCTGTTAAATGGTCTACTGTGCATCAGATAATTGTAGTACAAAGCAAGGTAAGGCATTAGCGTTGTTCAGATTTCCCAAAAATTTGCAACAATGGTCTAAATTGGACTACCACTGATTCTTCACGGTTATGTGAGGTAAGTAGTTTTGAATAAACTTGTACGTACAATCTTATTGCTTCTCTCTTCTGCAGGGTCACTTTGAAGTATCGCAAATTAAAACTAACGCTGAAGGCATCTGCGTGTTTCGAATCGCTACCATCAACAGCCAACTGTACGAGTGCATCTTCGACTGTAGTTATTAACAACGCAGCATTGACTGAGGTTTGTACACATTTGTATGTAACGACGCTAAATTGTATGCAAAATTTACTTGTAAATTTATGAAAATAATAAGCATTGTTGCATACAGAAAATTGGCTGCTAAATTTGTTGATGGGACGTTGCGCTGAGTAGACGTGGTGTGCCAGCTGCTGCTAAATTTTATAAATATTGTGATTCTCCTAATATAAGTGCGTTACAACATGCCTGTTACTAGAAGCGGTGAAGCTATTGATGTCGAAGCGATTGCAGAGAGGGTAGTTGAAAAACTGTTAGATTTCGATGAGATTTCGATGCATCAACAAAGAAGCTTACTTCGATCATCAACGCTTCCCTGGAAACCGAGGTTTCTAAAATAGTGGAAAAGTACGAGCACAAAATCTCTTCTTTGGAAATGCAACTCGAAAAACTGAAAGCCGAAACGGAAGATACAATGAACGCACATGAACAATACAGCCGTGTAAATATTCGGCGTTCCGCAAAAACCGAATGAAAATACCAGTGAAGTAGTGCGCAATTTATGCCACGAAAAGTTAGGTATTAACCTTGCCGAAAATGATATCGACATCTGCCATCGCTTTGGATCGAAAGAGGGAACTCACCGTCCAATTATTATAAAATTTGTGCGCCGCAGCATTAAAAAACTTATACCATAAGCTATTTACTTGAACAAAAGGGATATGATATTTTAGCATTATCAGAAACGTGGTTAAAATCTGATATTACCCTTTCTCATTCGAAATATAACATTTTCCGGAAAGATCGAGACGCTCGAGGGGGTGGAGTTGCAATTTATGTAAAGAATCACTTGAATGTAAAAATTATTCAAACAAATGATAATATTGAGCAATTGTGGCTGTCATTAAAAATCAATAAAGAAAGTTATGTTTTCGGGGTTGTGTTTTAAACCACCTCAATTTAATTATAAAGTTTTTGTAGATGAGGTTGAAGAATCCATTTGTTTGTATACTGAGGCTTCAGGAGAAAATATAACATTTTCCGGAAAGATCGAGACGCTCGAGGGGGTGGAGTTGCAATTTATGTAAAGAATCACTTGAATGTAAAAATTATTCAAACAAATGATAATATTGAGCAATTGTGGCTGTCATTAAAAATCAATAATGAAAGTTATGTTTTCGAGGTTGTGTATAAACCACCTCAATTTAATTATATAGTTTTTGTAGATGAGGTTGAAGAATCCATTTGTTTGTATACTGAGGCTTCAGATAGGGTTATTTGTTTGGGTGATTTTAATATAAACGTGTTGGATTTTTCTGGTTCGGTTACGCAATACTTAAATTATATGTTAAATACATTATGTTTAAAACAAATTATTACAGAGCCTACTCGAATATCTGGAAATAGCAGTACTTTGATAGATCTCATAATTACATCGGATACCAGCTGCATTAGTGAAACAGGGGTGTGTGAAAATGAGTTATCCGATCATGAGACAGTTTTTTGCAAAATATCAACTGGTGAGTTCGTCAAACTAAGTCCTATTATACGCACATTTCGGAATTTTAAATATTTTAATTTTAATGACCTACAGAAGTTACCTTTACATCAATTGTTTTATGAGCGGGATATTGATGCTAAATTAAACATTTTAAATTATTATATTACATCCATTTTTGACTTGCATGCCCCGTGGATAACCGTTAAAATGAAGAACAAACCAGCACCTTGGTTTACTGATAATGTTAAGTTACTGATAAATCTTAAAAATAAGACAAAATCAAAATATAAACAATCTAAGAACCCTGGGCACTGGGAATATTATAAAAGTTTGCGGAATTTTACCAATCTTGCAATTCAAAATGAAAAGAAAGCTTACTTCGAGCATAAAGTTGGGATTGGAGGCACAAATGCTATTTGGAAGGAGCTAAATTTAATAAATATAAACATTAAAAAACAAAATTCTATTCCGGAAACACTCAGTAATGTACAAGAAGTAAATGATTTTTCTGTAGACTCTATACCTCACAGCACTCTTGATCAAATGCTTCTAGATTTTTATCGTAATAACGAACTTACATCAGAAAAACTTTCTTTCACGACTGTTGACGTTGAGGAAATACAAAATTTAATTAGAAGTGTAAAAAGTAATGCAGGGGGTATAGACGGTATAACCATCAATATGATTAAACTGTGTTGTCCATACATATTACCGTTTATTACTCATATACTGAACTGCTGTTTATCAGAAAATGTTTTTCCAAAATGTTGGAAAAATGCAATTGTGATTCCTTTCCCCAAAGTAAATAATGCTGCAGCCTATACAGATTTACAACCTATCAGTATATAGAAATAGAGTGTTAATTAACAACTGGTTATTTATTTAAATAAGACATTTTTTCTTATTGTATAGTTGTACATTACTATAAATGTTAGTTTAAATTTACTCAAATATTCGTTTTGTTAATTACAAAACTTAACAAGGTAATTACAAAACTTAACAAGTTAATAAATAAAAGTATTTACAAAAATATTGCTCTAACTGCTATCTAATAAAACATTTCTTATTAATAGTACAGCAATATCACGGAAACAAACGACGAACGTCATCAAATATTTAGTTATTCATTTAAAGTTACCGTTTGATTCCGTGATTTACCTATAGTTACAATAAATATGATTAACTATAGGTAAATCACGGAACCAAACGGTGCGCGTCATCAAACAGTAACTATAAATTAATAACTAAATATTTGATGACATGCACAGTTTGGTTCCGTGATTTTACTATATGTGTATTGCTTTCCAAGCTGGGATGAGCTCCATACTGAGCGCTGGGTTAGTCAACCGAGGTGCGAAGCACTGAGGTCAGCTAAAAGTACAAAGCTGGAATAAGCCTTCCCACGAGGTATGTATGCCATTTTACTCACAACATAGTTACACATTTATTTAATTTCGACATTCACTAGAGATGGAAGGAATTTTGTATGATAAAAATTCTTCAAAATTTGTCTATTTTCTGCCCATTCTTCTTTTTTTGTAACTGGAATTATTGCGACGACTTGAGGAGTCCAGATAACTAGATAGCATTTCTTTTTATGTAACAAGTGCAATGCACCCTGTATTTAGTGAAAATATTCATGGTTTTCATTTACCACAAACTGTTTCAGTACCTTATCGTAAGAACAAATATAGCCTTTGTCATGTGCAAGTGATTCCATCAAGTTGTAATTGAGATATTTAAATGGACATTTAACTTCCACAAGCTCTTCCTCGCCTGCAAGGCCATCTGGGGTTGCCCCAAGGTATCCACACTGATGGAGCCATAGTCCAGCAGATGTCACAGAAAGTCCAGTTGCTGCCCCAAATGCTTCAATTGCATTATTTTCATGTTCTCGCCCCCCACCGAATGGCCTTTACTCCATCTAAGTTATATGTTCCTGCATAATAACAGAACTTTATGAAAAAATGTGAAAAATATTTTGCAAAGCAAACCTGTTAGTTTTTTGAAAAGCGATGCAGGGTAACGATTTCTTTTGCAAGCTGCTAGCACTGTACCGAACGAACTGGCTGTTAAAGGAAACCTACGAATAATTAACCACAAGGGATTTTTTTACTGCCCTATGGTTTTCTCAAATATAGTTATTACTTGTTCAGGAGAAACATTCACTTTTTGTTCAAAATAACTACTTTTTCTGATATATTTTGATATTCTGCAGAGAAAATTATATCACTAATCTGTAGAACAATATTATCTTCCTGTGCAGTAAGTCTGGGTGCTAGAAGCCAACTGAATCCTACCACCCCTCCAAACGAAGCCAATTTTTCTCTAAGCGTTTCGATCTCTTCCTTGGTAACACTTCTCTTTGAAGCTCGATATTCCTTAGACGGCGAAAACCATTCATCGATTGTGTTCACGTTTTCATCAAGTGCTTTAGATTGTTTAGGCACTGACCAGCTACATGCCTGGTCTGTAACTGATATATTATAATGGGCAAATAGTGCCAGTGCAGCAACATGATGACATGAAACTTGTCCACGAGGACATGTGCAAGAAGTTGAGGTTATGTTTTTGTCTTCATCGAAGATCTACAAAGTAAAAATACAGGGTGTCTCAAAAAGAATGGGACACCGATTAGTCATAGATTCCTTACGTCATAATAAATCGATTAAACCTAATATACCTTAGTACAAAGTCCCTTCTGTAAGAAGTTATAGGTCCTTGAAGTTCAATTCTTTATTTTTTATTTTTTTGTTAATTTACACAAATGTAGAGATTTTGATTTGAATTTTGGTATACGTACTTACTATTATATACTGAACTAATAGGAAAAATTTCATAAACTAAATTTAACTGTAAAGGGCACTTTACCTAACTTTCAAAACTTCTTTTAGCTCTAACTTCGTTATCGGTAACATTTTTTGAAATTTTAGGTTATTATCTGAAAGAGAATTGAAATGCACAAAAATAATGTACTCTTAGTTCATAAGCGTAAGAACAACCGTTTACCTTAAAATGACCATCAAAGGTTTTTGGTTGACATGAAGACGTGCTATTATCAAGTAGGCATGATCACAAAAACAATAGATAATGATTGTAATCTAGTAAACAACAACAAGAAATCAAATAATGACGTTGGTGACATCAGTTTTTTGTTTTTTGTGCTTACGAAAATGCTGCAACATAACGAACCTTTCAGCATTGGAGAATTCGTTATGTAGAGGCATTTTCTTAAACATAAGAGAACAAATTCTTATGTCACTAATATCATTAATTGATTTATCATTGTTTTTTACTAGATGACCATTGTTTTTGCAATCATGCCTACTCTATAATTACATGTCTTACTGACAACCAAAAACATTTGATGTGCATTTTGAGGTAAACGGTTGCTCTTACGCTTATGAACTAAGAGTACATTATTTTTGTGTATTTTAATTCTCTTTCAGATAATAACCTAAAATTTCAAAAACTGTTACCGATAACGAAGTTAGAGCTAAAATAAGTTTTGAAAGTTAGGTAAAGTGGCCTTTACAGTCAAGTCTAGTTTATGAAATTTTTCCTATTATTGCAGTATATAATAGTAAGTATGTATACCAAAATTCAAATCAAAATCTCTACATTTGTGTAAATTAACAAAAAAATAAAAAATAAAAAATTGAACTTCAAGGCCCTATAACTTCTTACAGAAGGAACTTTGTACTAAGGTATATTAGGTTTAATCGATTTATTATGACGTAAGGAATCTATGGCTAATCGGTGTCCCATTCTTTTTGAGACACCCTGTATATACTTAGTATATATTCGTTACTACTTAGAATCCATCTGAAGCAGCAATCAGTATTTTAAATAATTATACTTTTTAAGCTAAAATTTATCTTACCTCAACATTGTATCACTTATCTTTCATGCTTGCCTGTACTGTACCATGTACCCAGGGGTGCCAGATCGTGTCAAGCTGAATTCGTTAGCTTCGTCGGAAAAAATCGTGAGATTTCGGAAATGGATGAGATTTGAAACTATGGATGCAAATTTAAAAAAAAGCTATTTTAAAATTAATAAAATATGGAATATATGCTGCAGATTTATTAAACATTGAGTACATAGGTTGTACATACATAAATGACTGCAAGAGAATTATAAACATTTTAAATAATTGCCATAAATAAAAAAATTAAATTAATATAAAGTAAATGTTAAATGAACTAAATATTTTATTATAGAAATAACACATGAATTCTAAAAATAAAAATATGGCTACATAGAATATAGTACATATACATAGACCTAAGTATGTATACAGAAAAAAAATTGTTCGACTACTCACAATCTGAAGAATCTGTGTCCGGGATGACTGGTTTGGAGGGATAAAGTACTTGACTATTAATTTTTTTAAATTAAATCTGTGCTTATCTTGAAATTATGTAAATACCTATTTCTTGAAAGAACATTTAAATCCGCTTTCAACCGCAACTTGCGACTTCTTTATGTGAACCATAGATAGCAGCAGTATTTGATGATAATGCGGGAAATGATAAAATCAGTGACAGCATACATTAAATCATGTATTAAGACTAACACACATTTTTTTCTATTTAATCATTTAGTGTTACAATTTTTTATACAATTATTTTAATTAGAATTGATACAAAAATCGTGAGATAAATAGTCCTTATCGTGAGATTTGCAATGAAATCGTGAGAACTCACGATAAATCCTGAGATCTGGCACCCCTGCATGTACCATTTAATACTGAACAGAAAAAAGAAGACACTATTCAATTCAACAGTATTGGCGGTATCCAATATGAAAGAAAGTTGCCCGGAGGCTATCCAAAAATGTCCATAAAACGCTTTCCAGAGGCGAGCGTTTCCTTTCCAGAGACTTTCCATTTAAAAATATATATTTTTTAACTTTTCCTTACTGCCAATCTCTAGCGTGTTTTTAAAACTTTATTTAGTGAAACAAAAGTTATTAAATCCGTCCTACATTTTAAGTGCGGCATATGCCGCGGGTTTCAGCTAGTGTATAATGTATTACTTATATTTACAATATCTGTTACTTATGTTATAAATATATTACTATAGAAAATCTCGAAAAGTGTTGAGTGATAAACATATGGAAGTGATTTTAGGGAATAGTTCTACTCTAAAGGGGATTGTTGATATTAAACACACGAAAAGACCTATAGCTCGTTTCACTCTGACTATGCAGTACAGAGAACATACGACAATGTTATTTAAAGGCAAACTTTGCCTGCTGCGTTGCCGCTTGTAGACCGCACTCAGGTATACTCAAAGAAATTTTAAATCTTCGTGTAAGCTGGGAAAGGCAGGTATAGGTAGAAGCGGTAATAAGGGTTTACTTCAACAAGGTATTAACAAATAAGCCGATTGTAATACAAAAGGCGGATTTATTATGATTGACGTATTCGTTTTCAGTTTTAAGCGTCTTGCTGGGGAAATATGGCAATACTGTAGCCCTATTCCTGTACACTGCATAGTCAGAGTGAAACGAGCTATAGGAGATCCATTTCTGTGTCCACCCCTGAATACGTTCTATATAAATTGGTAGCGACAGATCATGGTATTTGGCTAAAGCGAGTAGTAACAGAGGTATTACCAATCCCATATAAACGCACCGACATGAATACGTTTATACGAAGGGGTTGAAATGCAAAGAAATTGATCAACATATAAAAGGACGTTTAGGTAATAGCTGTCTGGCCTATTCTATCCTAAAGTGGATGTTGTGTTATCCTTCTTCTTCCTCTTAATTTAGGCTGAGAGCCTGTTATTTCCACACATTGAGCGGTTTTATAAGCCATCTTAAGCAGCGGCCAGGGTTGGTGGTTAGCCTAACCCCTTGAATTAGGGAAGAATGCCCTCATAGGGGTCACGACCACCAAAGATATTCGTATTATGGCCGGAGAGCGTTCGTTGTTTCCAAGGTACGGGTGTTGGGCTCGAACCCACTATATGCCGACTGCTGGCGCAAGCACTCTACCAGCCGGCCACACGCTCTGATGTGTTATAAAGAGATAAATTCGATATTAAAAATGTGTACATTGCTAAAAACGTTCTCTATAATTTGGTAACGGTAGATCATCAAATTTGCTTAAAATGAGTAGCAGAGACACTATCGGTCTCGTACGAACACACTAACAAAACTATTTCTATATAAAGGAGTTGAAATGCAAAGAGATTGATCAAGATATGGAAGTCAGTTTAGGAAATTGCTTCTTAATGTTAGAGGTTTTTTCATAAAATTACTTAATCCTCAATTAATAGCTATTAATATATCTAAGATTGGTTTGAATATCATAAGATCATAACTGCCCCCGATATTGTGTTGAAATGCGAGCTCGTAGAGCGAGGATTTTAAGACATCTAAGGCTTTCCAGAAGAAAACTTTGGCCAGATAGCTTAAAATTTTAATGCTTTGTAACAAGAAAAACCTTACGTACGATATTCTCCTTCGGATTCTTAAGAGTCAGAATGTATTGGAATAAATTTTTTCGAATCGCTTTGTTTTGAGAGACGAGTCACACTTTTTTTAACTGCGTAGTAATTTACGTATAGCGAATAATTTGGAAAAGTTCAACGATTTAGATGACCACTTTAGAAAGTTTCCTTTATGAATATATCAGAAAACGATACGAGCAATTGGATATGGAAAATATTCATGATATGTGGAAAAAGTAGTCTATGTAAGTGGTTAGTGCCGTTTCTGGCAAGGTAAATTTGGCTTGGCTGCAATTGTTGTTTTGTTACTGAAAGCATACTTTTTATATTTTGACAAGTACTTTACCATGTAGAACTCCCATAACACCGACCGATTTAGTAACCCACTTCTAGTTTCTGACAAGAAAGCAGGAAAACAATAAACAACGGTGAAATAGCTCTATGTACGTGGATTGATAACCGTTCTGCCATGTTGGCTTCCAATTTTGTTGGAATTGAAGAATAAGATCAAGTGAGGAGATGGGAAAGTTAAAAAAGAAGTGTATTCATTACATCGGGTCTCTGGTCTGCGTTGCCTTTCCAGAAACAAAAGTAGCTGGGCCGCTAAAGTTGGTACTGCACGTACCGGCGAATCTGTTTAAAAGGATTTAAATAAAGCAGCTTGAGAACCCCGCATTAGATTATTTGCTGTCCAAAGTGTGTAGAACAAGCTCCTTTGTTTACTAAAAAATAAGTGTAATTTTTGTAATTTTCAGGATAATTACACGACACCTGCAAAGGTGTTTTGGAGACGTTTCGTGGGTACCGTAAAGTTAGCCGTTATCTATACGCCAGAGCTTAGAGCGAGGGACTTTCACATAAATTTCCTGTGGAAAGCAGTTGCCATGTTCAAGAGGTGATGCAATTCAGAACTAAGCCAATGCACTATATAGCATTTCGGAGACCTAGAGGAACATAAAGTAACCTGATAGAGGGCATTTTGTAGCCATTTGGTCCAAGCGGTATTGTGAAGACCTTATGAATCTAACGCAATGTGCTTCTAAACATATAAATGCGTAGACGAATTGCAAATACGGGTTTTGCTGTACGAAATCCGACATCGGGATTTTATGTAGTTTAACGTTTACTCTTCTTCTTTTATTATATGGGTTTTAAAGTCAATATATTTATGTAAGCTAATTGCCTTTTCTTGTGCATATGTTTGAAGTCAATTTTAGCACGGGAACACTACAAGTGCGGAGCAGTTTCTTTCTATTGGCAAATGGTGATTGTTTGCACCATGACTGGAGTATTTAAAAGAGTTTCATCCATAATGAGCTAGCAAAAGGAAACAAACGAGGCAAATTCATTTTTAAAGTAGTAAGAGGTGCGAGACGTATTATTTAAATTTAAACTACCTGCGTTGGGAGGGGGGGGGCTAGCTAGTTTTGTTTTACAATATCGCGCGTCTAGAAGTTGCAAAACTGTATACTTAACTGTAGTCTAGCAGAAGTTGACAAGTTCGACGAAATGATGAATGCATAATCAACACCGAAAAGGCGCCTGCCACAATCAAAACTGAATTGGACACCTCTGCAGTCGCCCCCCCCCCCTCACAGTAGAAAAATAAAAACACATAGCTGCATATTATAAATTATCAATTCCTTAGAATAATGCAATTGAATGTAGCGTATATTTTCCTATATAATCACACAAATTAATTTGAAAACGATGGTACTTTAGATTTGGCTATTGCGTGATTGATTTCAAATGTCAGGATTAGTCAAACAATTGCTTAATATGTTGTAAATAAAAGCTCTAGTCTATCCAGGTAATTAGCACGTGAGCATTTCTGTAGTGTTCCTCTTAGCAGTCTTTTCTTTTATGTTCTTTATAACTGATAAAATCAGTAACTGTGCCCGCAGTTCACTATTATCTGCGTAAGTGAGTCTTATCTAATGGTGTCACTTTTATACTAAAACGCTATTATAAATTCTATGCGGGTATTATTGCATTCTTGCATGTTTTGTTTCTTGCGCTGCAGTCTGCAATGATTCCTGCAGCAGGAATTAGAACGCCATTAGCACGCGCGATTTGCAGTTTACTGAGTCAATGTATTGATATATATCGACCGAATAAAGTAGCTTTCCATTGATAGGCAACGTCACTCGTGTTTCGTAATTAGACATATGCCGCATTTTGTACATTCCTTAGCAATGCTTTTACCTTTCTGTATCTATAAAATTCCATCCCTTCCTATTATACGAATAGCTTTTAAATTGTTTAGCTCAGAACGCAATAATTATGTTAGAATGCTTTCTGGCGTAATTGAACATAATCACACCTAACACTTGTATTGTCGATAAGCCGAGCGATTTCTCCCATTTAGACATTTTTATGTCAATATATATCGAATTCGATTAACTTCAACCTATTAGTAATACAAGAACTGGTTTTTAACAGCGTAATATACCGCGAGGCTGTGTCAATGAAACGTGAAAAAATGATACCTATATCTAATGTTTTAATGGGATAGGAATGAAATGTTTATAGGAAACACTCTGCATGAGGCGCTGTTCTATAGCATATTGGGCTAATGTGTACAAAATAATTCTTTCGTCGCTCGGATGTTAATAGGCCGAACTGTGAATAGAGAAGCGGCATTAAGACATCACCAAAAATGATTCATATACATCGGCTTTATAACAAGAACTGCCAATGATCTTTCAAAACAATTAAATTTTATTACTGGTTTTCCTTCAAATTCAAAGGATGATCAAGAACTTTGTGAAAACAGTATACAATTCACTTCCAATTAAATTCAGTTTCATTAATTTGCACTACTCGATGCATTCTAAGCAATTCAATACAGTTCAATCAATTGATTTCGATGCGGCGAGCTTTATACAAAGGAAACGCTCTAGTTGCTCGTTAGGTATCGTTTGAACTAAAAAGGCACGTCGTGTATTCGGAACATATAATATGTTTATGATGTTCATTTAGAAAAATTTTATTTTAAAAAAGGTTCGAACTTCGAACCCCTGCTTCAATTATGGCAATTTTAGAAACCAAACTCAATTGAGTATTTGAAAAATCTCCATATTTAAGATTTCAGTTGACATTATGTACGATATTTTGAGGAGCCTACTGTTTTTAAATACTTTAGTCAGCCAGTTTAAAGTACCCAAGGGTTTGGATCTAACAAATTGGTGTTAAACTTGATGCACTGCTAGTGTAAACATTCCTCAAGTTTTTGTATAAATTATTCAAGCTTTCACGCTAACAATGATCTAACTGGTGGTCTTGCACATTGCAGTGTTCTTTCCTGCTGCAGCTTTTAATATTTTTTAAAATCATGGATGCGTTTTATAAATGACATAATGTTGCTTTCATATAAAATATTATTTAGTAGGATTTAATAATGGAAAGTGACGATGTGCCACTTTGTTTCCAACGAAGTATCCAAGGCCTGTAAAACAGCCGGACGACCTGAAAGAACATTAATAAAGTACAATGCAGTTAAGAAAGAAGAATTAAGACGGAATTTGAAAGTATAAGTATTGGACATGAAAAGAGATGCAGCTTAAGCAGATGAAGTTTTAATGTACAGAGGTGAACAAGAATGTGTACATTTGTAAACTTTGGTAAGAAGTGCTACGGTTGGAATTAGAAGTAACAGACAGATTTATTTTGGACGGTTCATAAAAGACGAATACTAGACGTGTCCCTGAGAGATCACAAAAAGTACGTGGGTACGAGCAATTGAAACACTTAGAGAGGTCGTAGAGGTTGTTGCAAATTTAAAATAAAACTATGCAAGTCACCTTGCCAGATATACAGACGGAAGGTAATCCAAGAGTATTTTATAAGGGCCACCATCCCTGGGAATAGTGATGAATTTATTGTTAGGGTTAAATAACCGAAGTATGTACTCGAGTAAATACCCAAAATGGGTACTTAGCACAAGTATTTATGGCTTGATTTACAAATCTCATAATTCGAATTACTTAGAAATGTAGAATGCACTGAGGAAAACTACTGCTCAAAATATATAAAGTTTTTATCTAATTTTGTGATTCCTTTATTAATATAATTTCTTAATATATATGTAACTAACAAGACTGATGTTTCTTTATGGTCGTATTAACATTTTTATTTTCTTTTAAACAACATTTCGACCACGACGCTGGTTTTTCTATCTATCAGTTTACATTTATTATTAATATTAACCTAGGATTAGATGGAATTGTTTACATTATACAAGGTGTTTCCTAAGTACGTATAGAAAATTTACTGGCGCTTTATTGGGCTTATTTTAGGACAAAAAGTTCATATCGACATGAGGCCGCAAGTTCTTAGTTTTCGGAAAACAGGGTGTTGAAGTTGAGAGAAATAATCGTAAATAGTATTAATTTTTGGAAACGCGTAGAAATACGAATTAGAAATTTGGTGTGTTGGTTAACTATATTTCAATCTATCAGTGGCGTTTGTATGAGACGCCTTTGCACGATTGAATGGGAAAAAGGATATGCCCTTGAATTGTGTTGAGGTTTGATAGGTCTTTATCTTCCTCGATACAAACCCCGACAAAAGGTTTTTGTTTTGGTAAAATGGGCTCATTTTGGTAAAAATTAGAAAAAAGAAACCAGGCCATTTAGAAAGAATGTACAAATTCAAATACCTGAACTATACATTTCTATTTTGGCACCTAGAGTAATGTTTCACATTGATAGTGGTATACTCGATAAATAAACAAGGGAATTTTTAGTAATGAATATCCCAACGCTTTTTCAACATTAATAAAATCTACGATTATTTTCTTTAAGACCCTGTATTTTGAAAACGAAATACTTGCTGACACATTTTGACCGGAACCTTTTATCTTAAAATTAGCCAAGAAACGTACCAGTCAATTTTCTAGCCGTGCTTAGGAAACATCCTATTAAACAACAAATATGGAGTTCTCCATCTTTTGGAGTTCATGATGCAATTTGATTGTACGGAATAGATAAAATTTTAAAAGGTTAAACGGCATTTATTTTACCTCATGTCGACCATCATAAGGGTTTGCATATTTTCCTCTGTCTCGATTCAAAACGAACCATACTACATTATTTTGTTAAAATAACACTAACAGGTGAGTAAAGGTTAGCTTAGCTTTATAGATATTACAAATTGTATAAATACCCAGTCTTTAGGTATTTACCCAAGGTAGGGTTAAATACCCAGGTGAATAACCATCTGTAAATACATCACCCACTGGGTATTTACCTGCCCCACATCAATACCTGGGAAAGCGATCTAGATAACATCCCCCAATGCGTTGGACGGACGATGTAAAACGACTGAATACGAGAAGCTCAAAATAGAAGGAAATGGCTAAAAATTAGGGAGAACTGAATCTATACTAGCTAAATGAGAATAGAAGTTGTGTCATTGATTGTGAAGGACATATATATTTTATTATGTAAAATTTTATTTCTTTTTGTTTAATAAATTAAACTAATATCAGAAACATCTGAATTTTAAAGTAACTAAAAATTTTAGGTTAATTAGGCTGTGTGACTAATGATTTTAAAATATGAAAGGTGTATTTTCCAAAAGTAATAGATACACATACTTATTCTATGATTTGATATAATAAATTGTACAGAAACATACGCGATATTTGCCTATTAAGATGAGGTACAATAATTCACGTGTTGTTATTTGGCACATACCTGATAATGGGAGTTGCTGTGAACTTGTAGAAGTTTATCCCTTAGCTGTTTTGGAGAACTTAAAATAGCAGAAAACGTCATAAGTTATAAAAAGGTTAGACCAAGGTTGAATATTCAAGACTGAGTTAAAAACAATCTAATTCCTCATAATTAATTACCTGAAAGAAATCGTATAAATTATATCCATAGATGCTACCAAATTCTGAGGTTAAGGAAAGTGTCTACACTTTATATTCAAAAAACAATTATTATTATTATTATTATAGCGAGTATTTGCAGCTATTGCCGCTTCTCGCATCCTAAGCGCCATCGGTTTTGTCGTTCCAGTCTCCTTCTCTCAATCCTCTCTTTTCCATTTCACTTTCTATGTTATTTATCCATTTCTTCCGAGGTCTCCCTCGTTTATTTCTTTGTGCTGGAACCCAGTTCCATACCTTTATTGGTATTCTTTCTTCATTCATTCGGCGCAGATGTCCGTACCATCTTAACTGCTTTTCATTTATCATATCCATAATAGTATTTTTGATTTCCATTTTCTCTCTGATAACTTCATTTCTAACATGATCGTACAAGGTTAGGCCACAACATCTTCTCCAGTATGTCATTTCCGCCGAGAGTAGCTTGTGATTCATCTTTTTGTCTATAACCCATATCTCCGACCCATATGTCATAACTGGTTCTACTATTGTTTTAAATATATTTGTTTTCGTTTTTTGGTTAGGTTTTTATTCCACAAGATTGGATGTAGTATTTTTGTCATATTCTTTCCTCTGCCTATTTTCTTCATTATGTCCTTGTCGTCTTTTCCATCCTCGCATATTGTAACTCCCAGATATTCATACTGGCTAACACTTTTTATTGTTCCGTTGTCTAGCTCTATATCTTTTCCTCTTCCTCCTATGACCATATACTGCGTCTTTTCTGTATTTACCTCTAAACCCCACTTGTTGTATTCCTCTATAAGTTTATTTAGCATATATGTCATATCCTGCTGATCTTCTGCGATAACTATTTGATCATCTGCAAACAGTATCGTATATATTGGGCTTTCACCCAGCCATGCTCCCATCGGACTGCATTTTCTGATCCAATGTTTTAAGGCGGCACAGAGGTAAATTTTAAAGAGGGTTGGGGAGAGACAGCATCCCTGCTTTACTCCTTTTGAAGGCGAGAAAGGTAAAGAGATTTGATTACCGACTTTTACAACAGCTTGGTTTTCTCTGTATAGTGTTTTTACTGCGTTTATGTACACTTTGTTTATGCCTGCTTGTTCTAAGGTAATCCATAGTTTTTGAAGAGGGACGGAATCAAACGCTTTTCTTAAATCTATAAACGTAACATGGAGTTCTCTCCCTTTTGCCAGATTCTTCTCTGCTAAGTGTCTTAAAGTAAATAAATTATCTGTACACGATCTTCCCGGTCTAAAAC
Source organism: Agriotes lineatus (assembly GCA_940337035.1). Lineage (NCBI taxonomy): Eukaryota > Metazoa > Arthropoda > Insecta > Coleoptera > Elateridae > Agriotes > Agriotes lineatus. The sequence goes on from CALNHX010006624.1 coordinate 78,491, forward strand.
CGCTTTGCTCTTCTATTTCCTTAGCTTCTTTCTCTATTCTGGCTTTAAGGACTCTTCCATATAATCTTCCAACGGACGACGTTACGCTTATTCCTCTATAGTTCCCACAATCGTTTCTGTTTCCTTTTTTGTAAATCGAATTTATATGAGAAATTTTCCAATCCGTTGGTATGTTTTCCCCATTTAGGCATTTATTAAATATATTGCAGATTATTTCTAACGCTCTTGTTGTGGCATGTTTCAATAGCTCGATAGGCAGATCGCCTGGCCCTGGTGCTTTATTATTTTTCATTATGTTAAGAGCTTTTTTTAACTCTTCTACGGTAATTTGTTCTATTTCACTTTCCTCTACTTCCTCCGCATCAAGTTGTGTATCCAAAAATTCTATTCGATTCTCTGTCAGTAGTTCATTATAGTAGTCTTTCCATGACTCCGTTTTTATTGGATTAATTTTTTTTGCTTCGTTTGTATTTTTTCTTAAGCTGTTTATAGTTTTCCAAGCTTCTCTGGACCTAGATCCTCCTATCATTGAGTTTATTTGTCCGCATTTCTTGTCCCATGCCTCGTTTTTCCACTTTTTTATTTCTTTTTTAACTATGTATCTATATCGGTTATATTGTTTACGATCCTCTTCCTCCTTTGTGGCCAGGTATATAAAAAAACAATACATTATTTTATCTGCCGTTTTCAAGAACTAATAGTCTTATGCATTCGCCATTGCATAAACTAGCCCGACACTCCAACGCAATATATGAACACATTGATTTATTTTCATCTAATTTAAAATGCTATTACAAAACATGTTCAAAAATTATCAGGGATGGCCATTTAAACCAATTGTTTAGAAGTTAGTTTAATGTTTGGAACTGGTTTCGTTCATTGTTTTTAAGTTACTTATTTATTACATTAATGTTTAGTTAATACCTTTGTTATTTTAATTCATTGTTATGCTTTCGTTTATAGATTGATTATTTTTAATTTCTTTTTTTTTTATTATATCATGTTTTAAGCTAATTTTAGATAATACTTTTGTTATTTTAGTTCATTGTTATGCTTTCGTTTATAGATTGATTATTTTTAATTACTTCTTTATTATATCATGCTTTAAGTTCATTTTTTCTCTGTAATTGGGTGTATACCTGTTGAGAGGAGGTAAATAAATAAATAAACTACAGAACCGAAGTCTGAACGGAAACGGCTGTTACAAATCTCCCAACCTGAGAGAGAGTTTTATGTTTCAAAATGTAACAAAAATGTAATTGAATAACGGGTTATTTAGTATTACTGCGAGACGCCTAAAGTCGGGGTAACTGGCAATCCTTTTAATTGAAACACACTCGGACACGAAGACCAAAGCTACTGAGATTAATAAGAACACTTAAGTAGATACAAATACTTGCATTTATTTTTCTGCCGTTTACAGAACCCTTAAGTTTACGTATTTACCTCTTCTTATTAACTAACTTAATTCCAAGTCCATTCTGACCAAGAAAGCTCGGTGGGCGTTTACAAAGTTCCCAATAACCTATCAGAGCTGGTCTAAATTTTGGACATTTGGCATTACGCGGACGTGACCGTTCATAATAGTTCTATGAATTTTTACAAGCTTGAGGATTTCCCACAGTGAAATGTGGCCTGTTCGGACCCTTAGTAAATTACCGCTATAAAGATTTAAATTTCTACTAAAAGCATTTGGTCCCAGCTGCAAATAGTTTTTATGATCGAGTTGCAACCATTGCTTCTTCTAATCACGTACCGGTCATATACATCACTCAATATTTCGGTTTATGAAGTAAACGCTGCATAAACTTACTCTAAGCTTATTCGTGAGATTGGAATATCTCCAGCTTCCCAAGCGAAAGGCACGTTTCTAAACATCCGCTTGTTGTAATTTAAATATGACATTTTCTTACGAATTTTACCTTAAATTATTATACAGATGGCTTACAGCTAACTAAAGTACAGTATATTCCTACATAGTTCATTAAATTAAAGAACGCAAATCGTAACAGTTGCCCCCGGATTAAGATAGTCTTTGGGGTTTAAATCTATCGATTTTTACACCACAAGACGTTCTTCTTTCGCACTTAAGCAATACCAGTCATAAATCTCAGTACTATATGGTCTCATTATGCTTACCCTAATTTAACTAACCTACGTGAATTAACATCAGTTATCTGGCGTAATTGTCAGTAATACTTTGGTTCTCGGTGACTTAACTAAACAAAATATAGATAAGGAATCCACGTTTCCGCATTTCTTTCCCGGTTTATAGAGAACAGTGAAATTTAACATTTGTAAGATTAATGACCACCGCAGTAATCTGCCATTCTTATTGCTCATCTGCCGTAACCAGGTCAAAGGACAGTGATCCGTTTCTACGGTAAAATGGCTCAGAAACAAATAAGGCTTTAATTTTCCGACTGCCCAGACTAAAGCTGCACATTCGAGTTCACTTGCGCTATAAGCTTGCTCCCTATCCGTGAGTTTTTTGCTCAGATACAGCACCGGATGCTCTTCTTGATTAGCATCTCGTTGCGATAAAGTCACCCCCATTCCTCGCTTCGAACAATCGGTTTGTACTATAAATTCACGGGAATAATCTGGAGCTCTCAACACCTTACCGCTCATTAATTCGTCCTTCAATCTTTGGAAGGCAACTTCTTTCTGATCATCCCATTCTACTCGGGTTTTCGCATTTTTCCGTAATGCGTCTGTAAGTGGACTAGCTATGTCTGCATAGTTCGGGACGTAATGATTATAATACCCAGTGATCCCGAGAAATGATCGAATATCCCGTTTGGTTTGGGGACGTTGAAACTCCTGTATGGCCGCTACCTTTACCTCCGACGGTTGTCTAAATCCCTGACCTATTTTATGTCCCAGATATATCACCTCGGCTTTTCCCCACTCACACTTCTTAGCCTTTATCGTTAGGCCTGCTTGATGCATTGCCTTGAATACCGCATGTAGATGTTCTAAATGCTCCTCCCAAGTCATCGAATGTACCGCCACATCGTCCAAAAATGGTTCTGCGAAATCGTCCATTCCCTCCAATATGGTGTCCATTAGCCGCTGAAACGAAAATGGAGCAGATTTCAGCCCGAACGCTAACGTCACTGGTTCGAAAACTCCACGATGCGTTATGAAAGCAGCATATTTACTTGCTCTTTCAGTCATCCCTATTTGCCAGTAGGCTCTTACTACATCGTTTAAACTCAGGTATCTGGCCTTGCTGCATTTTTCCACACATGCTTCTATATTAGGAACAGGATGTTGCTGTGGCACCGTAATAGCATTTAACGCTCTGTAGTCGATCACAGGCCTTGGATCCTTCCCTTCAGCCTCCACAATCATCATAGGCGCTGAATACTCGCTGTTACTGGGCCTAATTACTCCCAATTTTAACATTTTATCGATTTCTTTGTCGATAATCTCTCGTACCCTCGGTGAGTGTGAATACGCTCGAGTTCGGATAATTTTTTCCTCCTTGAGAGCAATATCGTGTTCCACTAAGTTGGTTCTTCCGGGTCGATTTGAAAATAACCCTGGAAATTCTTGGATTAATTCCTCCAAGCTTTTCATTTGGATTTCCGTGAGTTTTCCTACCCCTTTGGCTTGTTTCAACGCTTCCGAAGCACTTAAGATTTCGGTGTCTTCTATTTCCAGTTCTGGAAGATCGAGTTCTGCTCCTTCTTCCCCAGGTTGTTTGATTACTATCGCAATAACTTCAGCCTTTTCAAAATAGGGTTTCAACAAATTGACGTGGACAAGAGTTTGTTTACGTTTTCCCGATATTTCTTTAATTATATAATTCGTATCGGAAATGTTCTCCACAATTTTTTTGGGTCCAGTCCATTGCATCTGCAATTTGTTGGTCCTGGCTTGCTGATACAACATAACCTTCTCGCCAACCTCGTAATATGAAGCCTTCGCCTTCAGATCATAATAACCTTTTGATTTGGTTTGTGCTTCCAAAGTCGCCGTTTTCGCGATTTCCTGCATTTGCCTTAGCCTATCGAGTAACTTTAATATGTACACTACTACCGGTTCGTTGGTTTCCTTTCCAACCCACAACTCCTTGATCATGTTTAATGGAGATCTAATCTGACGTCCATAAACCAATTCTGCGGGACTAAATCCGTGTGCCGCGTGCGGTGCACATCTCAAAGCGAAAAGCGCTTGATCGATATATTCATCCCACTCATTTCCGTTTTCGTAACACAACGCTCTTAGGATTCGCTTGTATACGCCGTGGAATCGTTCTACTGCATTTGATTGCGGATGATATGCTGAACTGTGTATGATTTTTATACCACATCGGTCAAGAAATTCGGTCGTTAGATTGCTGGTAAATACAGTGCCCAAATCCATCTGGATTTCGGATGGAAATCGTACTCGCGAAAATATATTTAATAACCCTTTTACCACCGCTTCAGAATCTGCTACTTTTAATGGGATCGCGTCAGGAAATTTTGTGGCACTACAAATTAGCGTTAGTAGATATCTGTTTCCCTTCTCGGTTTTCGCTAAAGGTCCTACAATATCCACATTTACTCGCTTATACGGTTCGGTGATTACTGGCACTCTACACATTGGAGCTGTTTTCCTATCAGTGGGCTTCCCTACGCGCATGCAAACGCCACAGCACTTGCTCTTGTTTTTCACGTCTCGTCCCATCTGATTCCACCAATAATTCTGCTTGATCCTGTCAATGGTTTTGTTACAACCCAAGTGTCCCATCCACATGTTATCATGTGCGAGATCTAGCAACTTGCTTTGTAATTTTTCTGGCACCATCACTTGCTCAAAGCTCCGACCCAATTTGTCCGTAATTCTCCTGTGCAGTATTCCATAAGCAATGTAGAATTTTGCTCCATTGTTTTCCTTCTTTGATTCTGCCATCTCAAAATACTCCTTTAATTTTGGATCTTCTAATTGCAGCATTCTTAAGGTTGTCGGTGTAAGTTGTGTTATGTCCGAGTAATCGACATCCGATTTAGGTATTGAAAATTGTTCGTCCTTTTCCAGGCTCGGTGATTTATACCCAATCTCCTTTTCCGCTTCTTCTCCCTGTTCGTCGGAATCTTTTCCGTCTTCTGAACTCTTTACTTCGGCATTCGTTTCTTTATTTTCATCGTGAACCTTTTCCTTTTCCATTATAGCCTTCGCCTGCGCTCTCGTTAATGCGAGCACTTGTTGAATTACCACATCCTTTTCCTTCGGCAGCATCTCCCACGTTCTATTCGATAGCAGATACGTATAATCTCGAGGCAAACGATTCGCTACAGCTGCTTCAGTTTCCACCTGAATTTCTGGCAAATTTAATTTTACCTTCGCAACTGGTAACGCCACACATTCTTCATTCAGGAGTCCTTGCACATATACATATTTCCCTGTATAATCGGCTCCTTTGATTAAATTTGTGTGCACGACATCATAGCTGGCTCCGCTATCTCGTAGTAATTTTGCTTCCACTCCATTTACTTTCGCTATTATGGTATAAGGTTCTAGCAGACCTTCCTCGTTCTTGCTCTGGCCTATCGTTGCTAAAACGACTTGTGTTTTGGGACATTCCGGTGAACCTTTATAGTGACCTACTGCACCACATCCAAAGCACTTCCCCGGCCTTCGTCTGTCGAAACTGCGTTTGTCCAAGTTTTCCTTGACAACACCTTCCGTTTGCACCTGACTTTTCCCTAAGTCATTTTTCAAGTTCGACGTCGTTGGCTTAGTTTCGAACTTATTTTTCGATGTCTTGAAGTTTCCATTATATTGCCGTTCTGTACCTGGTCCTCTTTTGGTGACGTATGTGTGTGCATGCTCTGCAGCTTCCTCCATCGTCTTGGACTTGTTTCGGTCCTCCACCCAAAATTTCATCTCCCCTGGCAACGAACTATAAAATTTCTCCAAGCACATCAGTTGAGTTAGCTTGTCGAAGTTTCCTTCCGCTTCTTCGCTCTTGATCCATTCCTGGAAATTGGTTTTTAGTTGGTATGCAAATTCCGCATAACTCTGGTCAGTTTTCCGTTTCCCGTACCGAAATTTCGTTCTAAAAACTTCTGCTGTTAGCTGATATTTCTTGAGCAGACTAGCCCTGACTTTGTCGTAATCTTTGCTGTCCTCTTCAGTTAATCGAGCCACGACCTCATTCGCTGTTGGTGACAACACACTCGTCAATCGAATTGGCCACGATTCCTTGGAGAAGTTCAATTGCACACAAACCCGCTCGAAATTCGTTAAATACAATCCCATGTCACCGTCATCCTTGAAAGGTTGCAATTGTTTTGTCATATTCAAGGACATATTCCTAATTGCATTGACATCATGTACATTATTTTCATTTGCCGTTTGAGCTTGGGCCTGAGCAATTTTCACTTGGGCATCTAATCTAGCTACCTCCAATCTTTCTTCTCGCCCCCTTTCAGCTAATTCTAACCTTTCTCTTCGTTCCCTTTCAGCTAATTCTAATTTATCCTTTCGTTCCCGTTCAGCTAATTCTAATTTTTCCTTTCGTTCCCTTTCAGCTAATTCTCGTTCCCTGCTAGCTAATTCTTCCCACTTGTCCTTCCGAGGGTTTTCCTCCCAGGCACCTAATTCTACTTTAATGTCCTCTACCGAATGTTGAGCCTTAATCAATTCTTCTATGATCTCTGCCTTTTTCTTTTTCTCCGGTAATTCCAACAGATTAGCAACGTATTTTAATTCGTTCACCGAAAAAATACTGTATTCGGAAACCATTGTTTGTTTTAAACAAAACACTTAATAAAATTTAAATTCTGTAAACCAGGAATTTTGCGTAACCCGTAAATTACCTATCGCTGCTGTAAAAACTTAACTAGTTCACAACCCGTCGAAAATTTACTATTACTGACAACTACGAGCAATACCTGATCCTATTATTTCAAAAAAAATATATACACAACCTTACTAAATCGCATAATAAGACCATATAATTCCGAAACAAACAACAAGTATTACTTACCCACAACTGGAATTTTCTGCTTTCCCCGCTGTGCTGTCGTCTTATTCCCACAGATCTGGACGCGCCGCCTCCCTGTTCTGAAGCCGCTTTCCTGACTTTTTTTCTGGAGTTTCCGCCGTCACTCACTTCGACACATTTACTGGCTTTTACTGCACTACACTGGTTTTTCTTCGTTGTCAGTTTTACTGACGTTGTTCCCAGAATGCTGCCTCGCCGCCCCTTCGAATGACTGCCCTCCTGTTGTCTGGCCACCTCCACGGATTCCTTGCGCCGTTCCCGGATTGACTGCTCCCGTTGGACCACGGAATTTCCTGCATTCACTCCTCGACGTTCCTGGATTTTATCTACGCCGCCCCTTCGGATGACTGCCCTCCTGTTGTCTGGCCGCCTCCACGGATTCCTTGCGCCGTTCCCGGATTGACCGCTTCCGTTGTACCGCCTCAGTTTATTAGATGCTTTTTCCCGTCCTGTTCACGTGCTTCCCCTTGTATATTTCAACGCTTGCACTTGGACCGACTTCGAAACAAAAGAAATCTTCTGTCGTGCGATTTAAATAAGTTATAAATTACACCGCTTGATCACCACTATTGCG
>CALNHX010006625.1:0-86059 GCA_940337035.1 Agriotes lineatus
ATGTGCTATAGAAAAAAAAATATTATTTTCGCCTTAAGGATATGCATCTACTTATCTCGCAAAGAAATTGTTGACATGCTGATAAATAACAACAAATTTCTCTGCACCGACTTCTCACTCCTGCTCAAAAAATTTTCTTATCAAACGCATGTCCGTCAATCCCACACAATATAATTGAAAATAGCCTACGTAGTCTCAAATTTAAGCCCATATCACGAATAACCTTTCTAAGAGCTGGATTAACCGATACCGATTATACCCACATTTTAAGGTTTAGAAGCCCACACTGATTGCTGTACTTCTGCAACCTGATTAAATCAATTTCTGCGAAAACGTAGTCTTTTCGAAAAAATTGATTTATGCAAAAAATAATCAATATTTTTGGAAATTTCAAAAACTTACGATTTATTCTCACCGAGTACTGTGTTTTCTTAACATTTCTTGGTTATACAGTTATTTTTTTAAAAGTTATAAACATTTTAAGAGGTTTTTTGGCGATAACTTTTTTTCTAATTAATTAATTTTGACCATCGAAAGCATATTTTATTTGCTTTTTAAGCTACACAAATTGCAAAATTGCATCGTTTTTTTGCCTTTTTATATGCAAAAAACGTTTTTCTATTACTTTGACCGCAATTTTGAATCACTTCTCCACTGATTCGGATGTTACATTGTAGTTTATTGAACTCTACGGATTTTTTCCAATAAAAATACATTTACACTTTTCAGGTAGTATTTTTGTCAAGTAAATATCTAATTTGACTGGACTATATGTCGAGTTTTAAAACTGTTTTACCTTCTATGGATTACAACCGCTAGGTTTTATGAAATTTTAATGCTTGAACTCGCCGAACCTACCATAAAACTATTGTTACGGTTAATTTGTACTTATTGCATACTTTATTAGAATTGGATCCTGGTATGGTACATTTTCTCCATTTATTTAAGGCCGTGAATGAATAGACATCTGAACGCCCCGCCATATAGAAAGATTTATTGTTCATCGGTGTGCTCAGTCATACTCGTATAAGTTGAATTACGATTTATGGGGGCATTTGTTAATACTTATTATTTGGTGAGCAATTTGGCTAAAATTTACTAGCAAACATACAAAAACATGTAATACAACATAAAATGTTGGCAACACAAAGGCATACCTACATACTAGCTGCCCCAGGATTCTTTCTCCTGGCGTCGTCTGTATATGAAGTAATCAAAGAAATATAAATTTGCTGCCGTTTGATAGACAAAGAAAACCACAATAATTGATTTCTGCTATGGCGCTCATTAAGTTACGACGTGTGTCCAATAGGGCCGACAGTAAATACGAGTGAAACTGAAAGCAGCGTCCTACTTTGATCTGCTGGCCAACGCCTTATGAATTTGGTTTCTAATCTGACTTCGTGCTTATGTCAAAGTATTCCGATTGTTTATTTTCTGGTTTCAAGTGCATTTTTGCAGTTTTCCTGGCTTTCATTAGAATTCTTAGTTCTTTTCAGAATTACTACTACTTGCGTTTTTCGTATCAGGTATTCAGTCGGCTTTGTAAATTTCATGGTTAGGTTATGTACGTTTGTGTTGTCAGTCTATTTGTTTTGAACTTCTTGGAGAGCAATGCCTGGAAAACGTTTAAATTCTCAGGCCAAGCAATGATTCTTTCGCTTTTAGAATACTTTGGAGCAGCGAAAGTAAATGGTGGACCGCTGTTACCACTAACTGCAGTTTGTGAAGTAAGTAAAGCTATTCATAATACGTTATATTAAATAAATCTAAATTTTAGAGAGTAGCAAATGCATTAAAAATTAATGAATCAAGTGTAACAACGATTATGCAGCTAAGTAAAGGTAATCCGATTTTATCTAGGCCAGGAAAATCAAGGCCGAGGCGTAAATCAACATTGACTTCACAAGTTATCAAAATTGCTTTAAAATATGTTTATCGGTTTTGCTTCGCCCTGCAAATATAATGCACTTCAATAACGTTCTCCTTCTTCTTCCTCTTATTATAGGCCAGTGGTCTGTTTTAACCACAAAGTGGTTCTATGAGCCCTCTTTGACCGTAGGCTGGATAGGTGGCTAGCCTTGCCCGTCGAAAGTGAGGAAGAGTTCCCTTGTTTAGGGGTTAACGACTACCGCAGTTGTTAGCGTGGTAGCCGTAGAGCGTACGATTCTTAAACTCTAGAGTCGCCGGGATTCGAACCCGGGCCGGCCGCCTGATAGAAGAGCATCTGCTCGCGGAGTCATCCGGTCACCCACTTCAATAACCATTAAATTATATTATTGTGACGACCTAACCTCACTTTCATGTGTTGACTTTGACAACTGACCGGAAATTTCATGATTATAGTTGTTCAATTACCAACTTGGTAGTTAATCTTAAGTCATACATATCCGCGTGTGACGGCAAGAGGAAGAATCCTGGGATAGATAATATACTCCATTCGCATACTATTTAGTGTAGGGTTGGCCATGATTTTTGGATTGCAAGTTTGGCAATATATATTTGTTTTGTTACACAGCTTGTTATATCCTCAAAAAATTCAACTGTCATAGTTGGTTGTTTGTTTGTTAATGGTCAAGATCTAGGCATGCAGAAAGAATGTCAAGTATCATAGACATCGACCAATGTGGTCATATAGTTATAGTCCTACTTAGAATTTTGCTGAGACTAAGAAGTTACAACCCTAGCAAGGGATCTTTTACATGCTGTACATAGTAGTAACACGGGATCCACGGCTTTACATCACTTCTGAATGACGGCGTTTTGTACAGGCTTTCAGCAGCATTTTTAAAATTTTAATAACCTGACCTGGACTGGGGATCGAACTCGAAACCTTAGATCAGTAGTCAGAATGCTTAACCATTGAGCTACCGACCCCGGTAAACTGTCATAGTAATAAATGAAACAGTGTTGTACATCTGACAACACTGGTTTTATTAGAAGGCGTAGCTTGTGATCAAGTGACCTTATTTTATTGGCTTTTCAGTCACTAAATTAATTCATAAATGCCAAAAATTATCCGCCAAGAAGTAAAACTACACATTATAAGATTGATTAATACTTTTCGAAGAAACAGTTCAAATTTACCAGTTAACGATGTTATAAAGCAGGTGGCTCTAATATTTGAGGCAATTTTTTAATATTTAGATAAAGCAAATTATGTTAGTTGCATATAATTTTAGGTTTCTGAAGCTACAGTGTGAGCTATTTCAAAACTGACTCTGAAAAAGTGTTTAAAAAATCTTCTGATAGACCTCCCAAACATAACGTAAACCAATAATATTGGTTCTGTAAAGATTTAATTCAGTAAAATGGTAGAAAATGGGGGAACGTTTTGGTGGAGTTTTGATATTTGGTTCCTATGTGTTTTTTGGGTCGCTGTATACGAATATCAAGTTTTCTAACAAAAATTTTGACCGGAAACATGTTTTTTAAGCAAAAACGGTGGAAAAAACCGATTTGTTTAGTTTTTCTAATATTACCCGAAAGCTATCCATTTTTCGTAAATATTGAACCTATATGAAATGAAAGAAGATAAATTTCCTACATTTATTTACGTGAGGTTTTTTTTCTCCGACCAATCGTTCACCCGCGAGAGCGCCGCGAATTTATAGTCCAGTCAAATGGTAGAAAATAGGGGAAAGTTTAGGTGAAGTCCATAGAGGAACCTCATAGCGAGATGTCCTAATTCTAATTAATCTCGTTAACATGTGTTGCGTTAAGTATGCTGATCTGGTTGAATTATAGTAACTTATGATATGAGTAACGTTATCCAAATTTTTACATTACAAGAGAATAGTTTCAATAAACGAGCAACGTTAGGAGCAAGCTCTTTAAAATACTGGAGTAGCACATAACGTTACATATATCGTAACACGGTTTATTATATCCTAAAATTATAATCTTCAAAAAATTCAAATTGATTTTTAATGACACTGTTAATAATAGCGAGACGTAAGTCTGCTATCGCTTGTAAGGACAATTTGGGCATTTAACGCTTTCGCGCAAGTTATTCCGCATTGATAGATTAAATTCTAATGCTTTTCCTCGCATCCTTTCGTTTAAATTAAAAGTTTAGTAAGGTTTCAAAACCCAATTCCGTTAATTTCAAACATTAGCGTCTCTCAGCTTATTTACGTTCTTGGATATTTAAATTCAATTTAGCTTTGTCTCCGCATGCATGACGCAATGTGCCTTTGTCGTATTTTAATGGGTTCTCGACTTCAGAATGTTGCCGTTGTCTGTTGATTTAGCTGCCCATTGTCTGCAATTTGATCGTTCATACAGGCCTAGACTTCCCCCCGTGCTCCAGGCAAATTGCTGATTTAAGATTGCACCATAACGACACACTTCGTATGCTTCAATAAGTTCAATCCGGATAATTCAATCAGCGTCCCGCACCAAGACCGTCCACAGGTGTTGGTACTTGTTTCCGCGGCGACGTCCGCGTTGACCTCGCCGCGTAAGTCGAAATTAAAGTAGTGAAACTATATGGTTGCTATCGTCAAGCCCTATGTTAGGTGACGTGTTGGTAAATATTTAGCCGAGGAATTCTGTATCGTGAAGCAAGCATCTCAAATTACGCGCGAAGCGTTTGTGTGCTAAACTGCCGTTAGTGAAGTTACGAGTATATAGTACCGCAACCGTGGCTATTGTACGTGCTTTGTTCTTACCTTTTGTGGAGATATAATGCCGTTCAGACTCACTTGACTATTGCCCCTATGCAGTTTCCCGTCGTTCTTTTAGTATTTTGGAGACGAGTACTTGGACGCGACCTGCAGTTTGGTTGGATAACGTCACCACAGCAGCTGAATTCCTTTAAAAGGTATTGTGACCTCTTGTAGCAGTTTCACCTCGCACAAATATAGTGAAGTGATCTTTAGAGTGTCGCCATGTTAACGCAGCGTTGCTGTTCATTTAAATTTTGAAGATGTTGAATAGAAATTACAGCCTTTCAGTCATATTTGTGTATTTAACGTCAAGTTCTAATGTCTGTTTGTAGTGTTATGTTGTGAGATCAAGGAATTACCGTCATTGTGTCATATTTGAGTATTTTCCGGCAAGAATAAAGTTATATCGTTTGTCGTCAATTGTACCGCCTGTGTTAGTTTAAACGCTACGCCATTAAGGATAGTGAGGTCCTTTTTCGAGTATTTTTAACCGTTAACGAATAATCTTTTAATGTTCATTGTCGCCTACATATTTGGCTACATTAATATAGTTCATTTTTAATTAGTTGTGTTTTTTATTAATTGATTTATGATGTTTCCGTGTGTATTCTGTGTATTTTCCCAATGTACAGAGATTCAGACATCTGTAAGCGAATGTAAGTTAAGGTCGATTCGACCAGCTGTTCGTTGGCCAAGCATTGCCAAAGTTGAACTAGAATGGTAGGTCATTTCATCCATTTTCTGGATGAGCTCACCTGTGTTGTTTTTCCCGATTAAGACAGAAAAGTGGTGGCGCTTAGCAATTAACATCTGTATTTCGTTTACCGGATTGTAATCCTAATATTAGGTCGTAAAGAACCTCCCTTCTCCACTGAGTGCTATAGCCGGCAACCTTTGTTAAAGCCCATTCTAACGGGATTTGGGCAATCGATCCGAAAATTTTCTGATTTCGTAATGTAACAAATTGACGCTTTGTCATAAAAACTAGACTGCTGTAACATGCTATGGTGGTATCACTAGTGAGATAAAAACCATGAGCACTCACTACTGTCTTGTTGGTAACACTGTCAGGCTATGTCAAATTTAACACTAGCAGGTTACGTTTTTAATCAGTCTGTGTCAAATAACAAACAAAGCCTAACCTGCTAACCTCGAATTTAACATAGACTGACAATACACTTCAGTACTGCCAAACGTTTAAACGAATCACAGGTGACTGTAATTATACATCTATTTGATCTCTTGGTACCTTAGTTCACTTCCAAGTAATTTGTCACTTTGACTTTTCATAGATGTCAACACACAATTTGTTTTATATATATTTATTGAGTTGTTGGATACAATTTTGTAAGGTATGCTTGTGTTATTATTATTACAAATAATCCAATACAGAAAAGTCTTATGTATAAGATTAAATGTATACAGTTATTAGCATGGTAACATTATAAGATAAAATAAAATAGTTATTTACGTATAGAAAGCCGGAAGAGTCCAATGCAGAGGATTGGCTCTAAGTCCACGTAGGTGATAGGCTGCTGGCTGGGTTGAGTTGATGCTGGTTCGACTCTCCTGGATTGAGTCCTAGAAGGCTGGAGGTCCTGGAGAAGCTTCTAAGGCTGGAGTTGAGTCCTGGAGCTGAAGTGGCTGCTGGTGGACTCTCCTGGATTGAGTCCTAGAAGGCTGGAGGTCCTGGAGAAGCTTCTAAGGCTGGAGTTGAGTCCTGGAGCTGAAGTGGCTGCTGGTGGACTCTCCTGGATTGAGTCCTAGAAGGCTGGAAGTCCTGGAGAAGCTTCTAAGGCTGGAGTTGAGTCCTGGAGCTGAAGTGGCTGCTGGTGGACTCTCCTGGATTGAGTGTGCTGGTTCGACTCTCCTGGATTGAGTCGGCGATGGAAGGCTGGATGGTTCCTGAAGAGGCTTCTTGTTGGTTGGACTCTCCTGGGTTGAGTTGATGTCCTGGAAGGCTGGTTGGCTCCTGGTGGACTCTCCTAGGTTGAGTGTGTTCCTACTGCCAGCGTCTGACTATTTAAAGGAGCCAGTCCTTTGTCAAACGCGATCTCGCAGCTCATTGGTCGAAGTAGAAGGGATGTTTTGCCCGTTTTTGATGTATTTCGGATTATAGCGTTTAATTGAGCGGCGTGATCAATTATCGACTTTATTTGAGTGGCAATCAATAGTCGTTGAAATGTCGATTCTAACGACACCCAATTTGCTAGGTTTTGGTAAAGATTAGTTGAACTTGGAATTTTTAATTCCGTGTTCGGCGTAAAACTTAATTAAGCATTACTCTTATTGCGTATGTTAAGAAGTTATTTTGCTTCGATTGGTTGCGCGCTAATTTTCTATGAATTTTGAGACTATTCACGCTTTCCTGGGATGCTTCCTTCCGTTAATTATAATTTAATGTGTAATATTTAGCCGGATGTAAGCGGCTTTTTGTCCTGATTTAACCGTTAGAAAATACGTCTTCGCCGGGCCGCCGTGTACTTCGAAATTTCTGTAGCGTTTACTTGCAACCATCACCCGCATTACGAGCGGTGATATTTTTGCTGGCTGATGGAAAAGTTATTTTTAATCGACCTGTATGTGTGCTAGAGACTTGGGCGTTGTTTTATCAGGTGGCGGCTTATTCCTCCTATCGGCAGGTATCCTTATGTGGGGTTTTTATTGGGCGCACTCTGTTTTAAGAGCGTTTTAGTGATTGAACTTGGATTATTAATTTGGTCGCACGTTCGGAGTTTCGTTTGCCGCGGCGCTGTTTTTGTCGGCTTTCGGATTTATTGAGGTTTTGGCGAGCCGTTGGCCCTTTATTGCACTTGAGAATTGGTGCTCCTTTGAGTGAGCATGGCGCGATTTATTGTTTTATTTTTGTAACGGTTTTCTTTTAAATTCTTGTAGGATCGGGGCGATTTACTGGTAACAGATGTTTTTTGTAATTTGTTCGCTGCCTGCTTGGTGATGGAAAATTACTTCGTTTTCTGTTAACCGGTTCATATTAAAGTTACAGTTAAACTGACAATTGAAGATATAAGCCTCTATTTGGAGGGTTTGTTCGACGGAGATGTAGAACTTGGTAAAGAAAAAGGTTTATAAGTTTGTAGAGATGAATCCTTATAAATATTTTATTTTATCCTATTATGTTACTATGACAATAACTCCTTCGCAACGAGTTGCGTTAAGATGCATTTAACAGCACTAGTGTTGTTAAGAAAAATAACATAATGATACTTTATTAGCATTAATCACATGTTGACAGCACTGCAGTGTATTGTCAGTCTATGTCAAATTCGATGTTAGTAGGTTAGGTTTTGTTTGTTATCTGACACAAACTGACGCAAAACTTAACCTGAAAATCTCAAATTTAACATAACCTGACAGTGCTACCAACAATACAGTATTGAGTTTTTATCTTACTAGTGATACCACCACTCGCTGTTGTAAGTGTCATTAATAACCATTTTCCTATTTTTTAAAAAGATTAGTATTTTAGGATAAAATAAACCGTGTTACGATATACGTAACGTTATTCGCTTTCTACATTACTCGAGAATTTTGAAGAACTCGCTCCTAACGTCGCTCGTTCATTCAAACTATTCTCTCGTAATGTAAAAAGCTTGATAACGTTACTTGTATCGTAAATTACTATTACAGGTGCCTGGACAAACCATCTAATAAGTGCTTGAGAATGCATTAGTTCTTAAATATAATGAGTAACAAATATTTAATTATATGCCTTATAAAGTCAGGTAATACAGATAAGGTCGAAGAAGATAATTTTCAAAAAGGACTGTAAAAGTTAATATTCAAAGACAAAGTACATAGAATTTATCCAAATTTAGAATATAGTACTCACAGCACTTAACCATTTCAGTGTTGTTGTATAGGAAGTTCCGCATCGGAAACTGCTGCTCATAAAACAACTTAAAAAAAGCTGATTATTTAAGAAGTGCTTTACTTTCTAATTTACATAAGAACCAGTTCATGAACGTGTTGAATAAATTTACATCATATAATGCTAACTAGTTACACGTGTAGAATATGCAATCCACATTAAGGAAAACGTGTACTGGCGCTTGATTTTGGATTAGGTACTAATTATTCGCAATTCTTGCTCGCCCTTGTGTGAATAATAAATAGTGCATTTTTGCTAGATTATAAGACATACGTCGTTTGAGTAATAAAGATGTAATTCCATGTATGTAGGTTTTATAAATATTTTTTTAAACTTTTTTTCGCCATGTCCCTAACTTTAGAATGCAGTCTGCATTACGTTTGTTTTCTTGCTTGAAAATTTAATTGCACTAACTTTAAATTCAATTATAATAGCTTTCCGGCTTTAGATTTTAGAAGTTAACCTTCACAGAAGCGGAAATCGTTAGTTCCTTTATGACTTTTACTTCTACAAAGTGATTTAAAAGGTGTGAGCATAACATTAGGGGTTGATTAATCATGCAATTTGGAGTAAAAAATAATAATATACCCATTTACGGTTCTCAAGGGTTACTGAGTGAGGCATTGATGTTTATTTATGGGACTGTTTAAAAGAAAAAGTTGCAATCGACATCCAGCAGAGTCTAATACATCCAATTCAAGAAGCTGTAGGAGAAATTTGTCGGAAGTCCGAACAATTCCGTAATGCATAAAATTCAATTATTCGCTGATGTTAAGTCTGCGTAGCTTAATAGTAATCACTTGTTACTTCCCCCGTCTGAAAGACGAAGGAAGTATTATAATCACGAAAAAATCACCTTCCCAGATTTCTTCAGATCTTCACGTTTCAAGGTCTCTAGATGACGAAAAAAAGGTTTTCTCAATTCCGTCTGTCTGTCTGTCTGTTGGCGATATAACTCAAAAATTATTTCTTGGCGGAAGATGATATTTTCATGCAGATTATGTGTCTACCTGACGAAACCGAAAAAAATCGAACAAATAAGTACAGGGTGAGCATCTTAAAAATTTTTGTTAATTTTTCCTTGAAATACATAACAGTAATAATTTGTACGGCTATCGCCTTAAAAATCTTGTACAATGTCTAAAATCTAGTGACTTGAATTTAAAAATTGTGGACGTAACTTATGTTATTTCAGTCGTATTCACAAAGGGAAAAATTTGGTGTACCAGATTTTTAAGGCGATAGCCGTACATATAGCGTAGGCTTTATCCTTGACAAAAGTTGGACCTAGGAGATACAGAATAAATGTTCTGTAAGTCAAGGTTGTGCAAAGAATAAGTGTGTTATGTTGACCTTTTTAGCCCGCGAAACGCATAAATGCGTAAATCCCAAACCTTCAAATAGACGGGAAACGCATATTTGGGCGAGCCCGTAAATTCAATCATAGGATGTGCATGTGAAGATATACTTTTTTAAAAAATGTACACTCTCTGGAATTATCTTGGGGATATAAATATGTAGGTCTCCATTCTTCTTGAGAAATTTCTTTAGTACTAAAAAGTGATCAATTTTATGCGTACATCGCATTTACAGGCTTGATTCTTGAATGATTCTTAAACTAGTGGAAATCGTATTCTTTCTAGATTTAGATGGTATCAAATTAATCTCAAAATTATTTTTAACGATGCCACAGAAATTATTTAAACAAAGCGTACGGGGAAGGTGTTGGATAAATATCAGCATAGACGTATATCATAAAAACTATTGCACATAAATATATACATCCTGCGTATGATATGTTTAAAAAGGAATGAAGAAATTTTTAGTGTAAAAATATAATTAACTTTCCATTGCCTGGTTTGATTGAAACGCACCTCGTTCCGGCACGAAACTTATGACATGCCCTGCGTGAAGGTTAAGCCTGCTGAAACGCAACGATATGAAAAGGGATCCGTAACGTGGCGAGAAATTGATCAACGATTTGTTCGCAGTCGCAAGCGTCGCGGTTCAAATCCCTCCGGTAGCGGATTTTTTATTTGAGAATTAATGTAATTCGCATTCAAAGGTATTCTTTTATTGTTTCCTTATTATTGTGAAACGTGGAAACATATTTACACCTAGTTACCTGTGATTTTAAAAATTATTTTGTTTCACAATGTCCACTTGAGAGGAAAGTTCTGAGTAAAACCTTTTACAGATTGTTGAAATAAGAATGACTCAACATTAGTTACACATGTTCAAAAACAATTTGTGTAAACACCTTCAATAGATGTTTTAATTTGTTTTTCTACGATCGTGTCAAAATGACAACTTTTTGTACAGTTTCTAGTGTCAAAAGCGACGTTTGTAACACTATTAATATTAGCGCCCGAATTAGGTCTTTTTAGCACGTTGCCATTGGTGGCGTATTTCAATACTATATTAAAGCACGCTTTGCCGCAAGTTTGAATGTCAACATAACCTAAAATGTCTAACACAATATGACGGAAAAAGTGTCACCGAACTAAGTTTTTATATTTCTGTTATGATCGTAGAAAAAATAGCGTATGATACACGTGTAAAAGTGCCATTAAAGCACTAGTGACGCTAAAAGCACTCTGCTTTGCGTCGTGCTCTTTAACTCGTCGCACGTGCTATATGGCGTTTGGTGAAGTCACACGAACAAGACAAAATGAATGAATCGAATATTTTAGCGTTACACGGCAATCGGTCTAGGACAATAGGGCGCGGTCACACGGGCGCGGCCGCTGAGGCGCGGCCTTTACGGCGCGGGACAGTAGGACGCCAGGACACTCGGGCCCGGGACATTAAGGGGAAAAGACTCTAAGACGCGAGGACGCCAGGACGCGGGCCATTAGACCGAGGGACACTAGGGCGCTAAAATACAAATAAATGCTATAATAAGGGGTGGAAAAGCTACTTTTAGCTACACTACTAGTTGTTTTCTAAAAGTAAAGCAGCCAGCTACGCTGTCGTTATTAAAAAGAGCTTTATTGCCTAGCTATAATTGTGCGATATCAAGGTGGAGGACATATTAGGAAGTTTACATCAAAATCTAAATTAATTGCGTTGTAGCATACCAGAAGGCAGTATACCGGGGAATATTATTTTTACATTATACAGAGTGTTGTAAAAAGGTTATGCTATTAAGAAGCGCTTCCTGAGTAGTAATAAATAATTAAACAAGTTGTGTTTTAAAGATATGGGAGTTCAAAATTTGATTATTCAATTCTTTAATATATATATTCAGTATTAGGATAGAAAAACCTTACAGACTTAGAGCTAATCATACGAATGTAAGTACTTATAAATAGTTTTGTGAATTAACGTACAGAAACTTAAGAACTCTTAAAATTCAAAATTCAAAGTGTTGAAAACATAAAAAAAAATATTTGACCACAGTGCTCTTAATAAGTTGCATAATAGTGATATACTATACAAGTGGGGTAACAGCATCATTAATATACGTGTGTGTAAGTTACAAACGAGTGCATAGCACGAGTTATGTAAGCACACAATGTGTGTATAATACACAGTGTATTAATTCAAATACAGCATAAAGTTGACCAAAATATTTGTAAAACAATATATCACACATATTTTCAAAGTTTAATGACATATGGAATTGAGTTTTGGAGAAATTTCACTACGGCAAACATAATTTTCAAAACACGGAAAAGTACGATTGAATAATGTATAATATTAAAAAGATATTCACATAGATCGATTTAAGTTTGTCGAGGGTTATTTTTACCTGGCCCTTCCAGGAATGACGCAAGTACATCCCGTCTTACTCTAAATGTCTTGTAAGTGCCCCATAATTTTATGGAACCGAGAGGTTAACAACTTGTGAATAGTTATATGCACCCTTTTTGAATTTAAATCGAATTGATACGAATTGGTGGAATTGAATGAAATTATCTGAATTGACTGAATTGCGTTGAATTTATTGAATTGAGTTGAATTGATTTTAGAATTAGTTAAATTGAATTGGAATTATTTGCATTGAATTGATTTGTTTTGCGAATTGGCGGAATAGAATTAGAATTTTGAACTGATATCGAATTAACTAAATTTATGATTGTTGAACTCTAGTTTCTAGTTTCGTCAAATACGAGTATTTTTTTTATACTAATTCGTTCTCAAACTTTCGTCAATTCTATATTTGTGTATTAGTTCTCACGGTTTTGGTGAGACTAAATTATTCATAACCAAGTTCAATGCACTTCCTTTATTTACAACGTTAGTCCGACTTGAGCTCGGAGTGCAACCGCGTTAAACTAGCAATAAAACTTTTGCCGATTTTGGTACTAAATCCGTGGGAAACAAAATTCTGGATTTCTGTGAGAAAATTACTTACCTGATTAGTTTCATTAGTCATTCACGCATCCCCACTTGGCTCTCGGATAGAGCAAACAATTGTATGCATGGATGGAAATACTGATTCAAATTCATGAATTGAATTCAAATTCATGAATTACGAGAATTTTAATGGAATTCAGTTGCTTTACTTTGAATTATATAGAATTAATGAAATTACTTTTGAATTTATTGCATTGAGTTGAATTTTAAAACTGAATTTAAATGTATACAGTGAACTAAATTGAATTGTACACCATTGTTTTAGTTGTCAACCTCTCATATGAAACCGCAAATGTCCCACGGTTAGCAAGAAGTTACTGTTACTGTACCAATACAGGGAACGGAATTCGAGTGGAATTTGATTTATTTCGGCACATAGGTAAAATAACACCAATATTTTTCTTAAAACCGCTTCTTATCCTATTTTTATTTAAAAATGTCATACAGGGGATAAAAAAAGGTGAAGGTATGAAATATCTCCGGTTTGTAATTTGAATCTTAAAAGAATTGCTTTAAATTCTAAAAAGTCGGAATAAATTCGCTAAACCAATGTGTTATGCTAAAACTACTAAAACCGACCTATTTGAAGAAGCTCTTGCTAAACTGCAATATGTTTAAAACAAGTTCTGCTACAATTATTAGTGCTACATGGTCTAGTATTTTTTAGTTGTATTTCCACTAATATTTCCTTTTTTTTACTACTGAATATTTTTAGAATTACATGACAACGCAAAATAACTAAATTTAATATACGTATAAAAACATTTAAATAGTTGATAATTTTGTACGACACAAACACCGTTTACTGAATCGTAAATAACGTGAACAATAATTTCTATTAAATTAACCTATTCTTATCTAATTACATATTATTAAGCAATAAAAGGAATCTGAAAACTCTACATTGACTTGCTTTCTTCATTGTGTTTGTTTTTAAATATGTATAAGAGTGATTAATATTCGAATTTTGTTACTGCTGTTGTTAGATGCATTAATACGAGTAATTCTTTAAAGTAACCGGCTATAAAATGGCAATATCCGTGAATAGCAAAAATGTTCAGCTCGTAAACGTTATTCGATAACAAAAAATCTAATTATTAAGTAAACTGTGAAAATTATAACAGAAGTTCCGAACAAAACATTCCGAAAAGGCCGTTTTTCTACTTTGCTCCCAGACGGTGGAAAAATTAAATTGTTAGAAATAGTTTTAAAACATTAAAAAATAATACTTAAATAAAAGAACAACATTTGATTATAATATAATATAAGTTTGTTTCGGTATTTGTTATGTTTAAAATTTCTGAAAACGTTATGTTATTTCCGTTAGTACAAAATTTACAAATTCTTGAGGTACTGATCGAACAGTAAATGAAATATATATCAATTCATTACGGTTGAAAGTCATTCCTGTCTAAATTTATTGGTGGTTAACAAATGCCACGATTAAAATGATTGGTGGTTAAAATTAGCCGTCTAAAATTACCTAAATGTGAATGAATTCATTTTGGAGTATGTCAACTGTTTACAATTTCAACATGATTTGTATTAAGGGAGTGGCTTTTTACGTTAGAACACCTTTTATTTAATTAAGTAATATTACCTCTACTATTTTCTTTTAAATTGATTGATTTAATTTGAAATTTATATTTTATTCTGTTTAATAAATGTATTGCATTTGAGACTCTTAATAGGGGTGGTTCGTTAATCTAGTTGTCTGTTCTTTGATATTCTAATTTTATAATGACTTTTAATTATTGACTGCTACTAAATGTCCGTTAGACTTTAAACAACTATCAAACAATAAGCAAACCAAAAATGACAAATATTCTTTCTACTCACAAATCAATAACTCAATTCACTAAAGTAAGTACCGTGTTATATTTATTTCACTCATATAATTGTTTTTTATTTAATATTTTTCTATAGAACTAATTAATACCAACCTGAATTCCTCTTATTTTCACTGATAGTCACCTCAAAACACTACTGCTCCTGACGTTCACAACTCAGCTTATTGACAGATCAGCTTCGATACTCATCCAACCGTCCAACAAACTCCAACCTGTTAAAACCCTGGCTGCTTGCAGATATGGTCCTGTTCCTTACACTCTTGTATGCTACTGTCAACCTAACAGCTTCTTGGTAAGTTTCCACTAACAGATGGTACCCAAACTAATCTTCTATTTTTTCCAGCTCCTACTTTGTAGTAATCAACCAAATAGAACAATTCAAATCAATCAGTCACATCAGCAACTCTCGTCAAATGATCGACTCGTCCTCCGTATAATCACCAAATCTAGTAATTAATATAAATTATTCCTTGTATGTATTAAATCATCCAATTACATTTAAATATTATTATATTCTTCTTACTTGTATCTACTTAAACCATATTCCATAATCTCCTCAATGACTGTATACTTGTATTATTTCATAATTATATTTTCACTTATTTTCACCCCATAGATTTGTTAATACACCTTTATTTGTATTACACCCAATTATTCTCACAAATAAAGGCAGAATTTCAAGTTTTTATTAATTGAAAAGAAGTTTTTCAAAATATGTCTACATAATTTTAGTTTGTTATTCTTACTACTCCTCAAACAAAACTACTTTATGCTAGTTGCAATTACTACAACACACTTTTAAAATTAAATGATCTGATTTATACCTAATACATTTCTATATTCTAATAGTAAGCATATTTGTCACATGTAACATTAGCTTATTTTTCAATATTAACTTCCACCACCATGATTGAATACTCAATTGCTATTATTTATCAAAATAAATTATAAATTGTTTCAAATTTAACTTCCATTACTCAATTTCAACTAAACAAACAATCTTTTTCAAAACTTTTCTAATTTGATTGTATTAATCTAACAAATTTATTTATTTTAATTTTTATTTAACAACTGACCTTTGTGTATCATAACAATACCTTAGTACAAAATCCCTTCAGTAAGAAGTTATAGGGTCTTGAAGTTCAATTTTTTATTTTTTATTTTTTTGTAAATTTCCACAAATGTAAAGATATTGATTTGAATTTTGGTATACATGTTTACTATTATGTAATGCACTAATAAAAAAAATCAAAAATTAGACTTGACTGTAAGAGGCACTTTACTTATCTTTGAAAACTTTTTTAACTCTAACTTCGTTATCTGTAACATTTTCTGAAAAGTTATTATTTAAAGGAGAATTAAAAATCACAAAAATAATGTACTCTCAGTTCTTAACCCTAAAAGCAATCGTTTACCTTAAAATGCCCATCAAAGGTTTTTGGTTGTCATTAAGACGTGCAATTATCAAGTAGCCATGATCACAAAAACAATGGTCATCTAGTAAAAAACAATGATAAATCAATTAATGACATTAGTGACATAAGAATTTGTTCTTTTATGTTTATGAAAATGCCGCTACGTAACGAATTCTCCAATGCTGAAAGGTTCGTTATGTCGCAGCAGTCTCGTAAGCACAAAGACAAAAAACTGATGTCCCGAACGTTATTAACTGATTTCTTATTGTTGTTTACTAGATTACAATCATTACCCATTGTTTTTGTGATCATGGCTACTTGATAATTGCACGTCTTAATGACAACCAAAAACCTTTGGTGGGCATTTTAAGGCAAACGGTTGCTTTTACACCCATGGACTAAAAGTACATTATTCTTATTTATTTTAATTCTCTTTCAGATAATAACCTAAAATTTCAAATAACAAAGTTAAAGCTAAAAAAAGTTTTGAAAAATAGGTAGTGCCCCTTACAGTCAAATCTAGTTTATGTATTAGTGCAGTATATAATACTAAGCATGTTTACCAAAATTCAAATCGATATCTCTATATTTGTAACAATTAACAAAAAAATAAAAAATACAAAATTGAACTTCAAGGCCCTATAACTTCTTACTGAAGGAACTTTGTACTAAGGTATATTGGGTTTAATCGATTTATTATGACGTAAGGAATCTATGACTAATCGGTGTTCCATTCTTTTTGGCACACCCTGTATATAGATTGCTCATTGATTACAAGCTTTCTAAAAATCTTAAGCATTTTTTAAATAGAACACACTAAAAAACTACATTTTTTCGGATTCTGTCTTTCTTATTATAGAAACGTAGCAGAATTAATGAATAGGTTTACTTGAATTTTCAAAATTGTTTGTCCTGTAAGTTTTAATTCTTCGTTTTAGAAGACACAAACCTGATATGTGAATTTCCCACGCCCACATACGAAAATGGCAGTTTCCATACAGACAAGTAACCCAAAAAATAATTCTCATGGTCGTTATCATAACAAATTTGTTTATTATGAAAATAATGCCCAGTTCACTGTTATACAGTGGGCTAAATATGTCATTCTACATAAAAACTACTGACAATCTACTGACATTGTCAGCTGTCATTCATTAAATTACAAAAATGTTCTTCTGTAATTTTGACCTAATATAATGACATTTTGTTGTTGTTTCCAACGTCAAAATGATGAAAAATGAAAAATTCGCACTAGTTGCAATTTGAGATTTCATATTGACACTAGTGCTCATATGAAAATTTAAAACAATTTTGTAGATTAATAGTAATTTACGATACAAGTGCGTAGAGCTAGTCTTTAGTCACGAGTGGGGCAGAGTTAAAAGGCGAGTGATGGAGCGTTTAAGACCCCCGAGTGGGGCAGAGCTAAAACGCGAGTGATCAAGCGTCTTAAGCCACGCGAGTGACTAAAGATGCTTTCCGCATGTGTATTGCATAATATTTTATCTACATGGTAACTATTAAAAACAAATTAAATATAAATTAGAATTATTAGCAACCGGTCGAAATTTTGCCTGGTTAAAAATTGTAAAACACGTTGCTACTGACGACGTGCACTAATGGAAACATGTTATTAAATAGTCGTTTCACAAACTTAAAACTGTCAACTAAAAGTCAATTTTACACGCTGTCGTAGAGAGATAAAGTAAATGTATTTTCTATAAAAATTAACATGACTCAAAATCACAGAAAATCTTATATGCAACACGTTGCAAAATTAGTATTCTTTTCACATAACGTGTTGCCCAACTCGCTAGCGCTCGTACGACAATCTTCACGTTTCGTGTGAAAAACACACTCACTTTGCAACTTGATACATAAATAGCAATTTGTGGTCGTGGGAAAATCGCGTACATAAATCGCTCAAAAGCGTATCGAACCCTCGTGTTGTAAGTCACTCAGCTTCGCTATGCTTCGCGTCGGTTTTTAAATATAGATTGAGATACATTTTGTATTAACCCAATTTTCAAAATTTTTGATGTTCAGGTAATCGTGATAGTCTCCAATCTTTCGATTGCACTTAAATATTAATAATGAATTGTTAATGAAACAGTTATCGTTTCCAGCATGTAAAACAATAAAGAAGCCGACCTGCGATTGACTAATTAAAATAATTGATGGTAGTAAAAAAATCGCAGATCAACCCCCCTACCGTTTATACACCACGGCAGCTCTGAAAATTCTTTCTTTACTCACCGCGATGGCCGAACTAGCTCAAATATCGGCGGCCTTAGATCGTAGGTTCAAATCATCAGCTATGTACCCTGGAATGTCTTCAAAAAAGGAAAGGAAATGGAAATGGGCGCCAGAAATCAAAAGATCCCAAACAATAAGAAAAATAAACTACAAGCGACCAGCGTTTAATTAATAAGCAACAAAAAGTTTTGAAGTGTCAGTAGTAAATTATCAGAATAATTAAAATGCAAATACATTGTGTACGTGAACTGAAGGTTGCGACACGCGCAAAATTAAAAACCCCTTTCGGGTTATTTTAATAACTCTAAATTCAAATTATTCATGGGATATGCATACCTCAATCATTTAATAATACCTTCTGTTTAGGCTATTGAAATAAAAAAGCGTGACTGTACCTTTTACAGAGCGTCGAAATACACATCAAAATAGCAACTCTAAATACAGCATAATTAGATATAAGCATAAAAATTTAAATATTAAACCAGAGCATGTATGAAATTAAACGTTACATGTAAATAATGGCAAAATATATGAATTTAAATTCCAAATCATTACGGGTTTAAAATGTTTAAATGGAAAAACCAGGTATTCAAGATAAGTTGATAAATAATTCCGGAATAGCACTAACTAACCTCGAAACATAAGCTGGACGTAAACGGCAACAACCCTTGTTGAAATCGCCATGGATGCGCCGAAAATTGCTTCGAAGCATCTCCAAAAGGCGGCAAATACGCCGAACCCAGCGGGTGTCGAAAGTGCGATGAGGTTAGCGACTTGGCCTCCGAGATAAACTCGTGGTTGAAACTGATAATTAAGAGCTAAGTTAAATATAATTACTATGGGGATAATAAGACAGAAAAGCGCAATCGTACCTGATCATAATCAGCCCTTAGGAACACAAAGCTCATAGAAATTGGTTGAGCGCACGTAATTTGACATAATTAAAATCAAACCTCAGCCGCGCCGGTATCGGCGGGCTCAAGCGAAGACAGCAAGTGCCAGGTACGAAAATTTCGAGCCTACAGGAAGACTCGGACTCTGATAAGAGGTAGCGGAGGTCGAGAGGGCATCGTGCAAACGAAAAGAACTTGATACAGGCACAAAATGCGTTGGTTTAGAAAATTGAAGAATTTGAAATGCAAAAGGATTTATAATTCAACTAAAAATATACAGGTTAAGCCTGAAATAATTGGATAAATAGCGAAACAATTAGGTTAAGCCAAAAAATTGTTTCACATGAACTATCACGAATCTTGAACCGCTGCCCAATTTGTTACTCTGGGTAAATATTGGCCCATCTTCCCAAATCTTCCTATCACTACTTTTACTGAATACCCAGGTTTCATCTAAAACTGCTGGATCAAAAATATTTTCTTATTTTACCTTTTTGTAACAATCGAAATATTAAAACCGTTTAACTCGAATACTGGGAAGTTCCATAAGTAATTTATGTTGTTTTATCTTCTAAATTTGAATTTTATTTGCATTATCGACTTTCTTCTTTACGAAACTAAACAGCGAAACTCTGGAAACTTTAAAAATATGATTAAAAGATATCAATTCGACATGTCTAAACTTACAGAACATGCTTGGAAAAACAATCACAAAATACAGTGGCATAAGACAAAGATCTTATCTAAAGAATCGATGTCAACTAAAGCTAATATTAAACAAACTGCGTATATTTTATTTAACGAAGAAAAATGCGTTTCGTCTTTATCAATATTTTTAGACACAAGATGTCGATTTTTAACGATCAGGTCAGGTAGGTATAGGTAGTCAATCGGCAGTGTCAAGCAATTCACTAGAAGTTGTTCACTTCTTAGTTCCGATAAAAGCTAAGTTTTCCCTATTTATTTTTAGTTTTAATTGTTGATTCGTTAATAACGAGGGCAGATTATCTCTCGAAACGTATTTAATATTTTTTTTACGATCATGTCAAAATTACAACGTTTTGCACAGTTTCTAGTATCAAAAGTGACGTTTGTAGCACTCTTAATATTAGCGCTCGCCATTGGTGGCGTACTATATTAAAACACGCGCTTTCTGTAAATTTGAATGTCGCTTTGCGTCGTGCTCTTAAACTCGTCTCACGTGCTTTAAAAGCGTACTTATACACTAGTATCATAATATGCTATTTTGTTTTGCAGGATGGCGAAATATCCATAAAAAGAACATGAAATTTAAAATACTGACAGTGTCAAACTGACAATACTGTCAGTAATTATTTTAAGTTACGATGGTCAGTTCTTCTGGTGATTTTCACTCAATTCGACTAAGATTAAAAGAGATAACATTTTCTGCTGGGATAAAAATTTCACTATAATATATTATTAGAACTGCGCTTGTTGAACAGCCTTTCACTTTGTTTCAAAGATACAGGGCGATCAAGATTTATAACAAATATTATATAGTATGATCAAAAATTCTTTTCATCTACTGGAATAGTTCCTAACTTATAAATGCAACTATAACTCACTTAAAATCAAATGTCAAGTTTGACATGTAAGTATAAACATAGTTGCAATTAGGAACTATTCAATAGCCATACTAGATGAAAATATTTTTTTTATAGTCTACTTTATTTATACATATTTTCCACAAGAACTGTTGGAAATGACTACCACCACCAAGGATACATTCATTCAATCTTCTTCTCATTGATTGTCTAACTCGTTTGAACACACCAGATGTATTCCGTGTCGATGATTCGATTTTTTAAATCTTCTGCATTTTTTACTGGAGTGTTATAAACTAATAATGCCTTCAGGCGGCCCATAGGAAAAAGTCTATAGGGTTTAATTCAGGCAACCGAGCTGGCTATGGATACGGTCCAGCACAACCAATCCAGCGAGTAGGAGACGTTGCATTCAGGAACCCACGAGCAACCAAACTAAAATGTACGTGTGCTCGGTCGTGCATGAACCACATCATATTCCATATTAGTCCAGGCGTAATATATTTTTACTTCAAAAAAATGTAGTTCTCATTTTTGGCACAGGTTCCATAGTAATTTAGAAGCGTCCCTTTGTAAGTCTCCGTCTCTGGGGTGCCGGCGTCTTATAAGAAGACCTTGTAGTAGTTAAACAACATATTCTGTTCGGGTAAAGTACCCTTTCTGATTTGAAAATGGCAAAACATTATTAAAAAAAGTTGTTTATAATCTATAATTATAGCACTATGCACAATTGCAGAAATATCAAATGACTTTTATGAAACCATGTTTATTAGAATGAAATGCGAAAGTACACGCAGTTTCATAAAAGTACGCCAATATTTCTGAAATTTTGTAGTGGGTTATAATTTTACATTTTGAACTACTTTTTGTAAGTTATTTTTCTAAATATTTAGAAATACATTCCATTTGCTGCATATCTTTATCGCTCTGTATCTTCGAAACGAAGCGATTTTCGAAAATGCATCAGAGATATGAAGCTTCATAATATTACCCAAGGAATAGTCCCTTTATTTTTTATATATGTTTAAGAAACACTATATTTGTATCGTTTGTTCCAAAAAAACTCATTTAGGGTAGGCATTGGAAAGAAAGATAAAAAATCTAGTCATGTCTTAACTTAAGTCTGTAGGTGAATGTAAGATTGCATTTTGTTTATAAAACATCTGGCACTGTGAGAGGTAAAAGTTTACTACATTAAGCAAAAAAGAAAATAAGATGGCATGTACACAACAACAACGATTGTAATAATCATAACAGTCAATAACAATGGTTTTCGTTAAGTATTGTGTATATTTTTAGGAAAATAGTTCAAGGTCTAGATGTAATTTAGTTCTCTCTGACTTATGGTAGTTCAGTTGCTTCAACGGGTAGGTATCAAGTTAAGGCAAACTTCAATTTGATCATGGCATGCTGCGAATGAGTTTTTTTTAACGCAGTAGAATTCCGTTATACAAGTATCCCTTAGAATAAGCTTTTAGAAATGTTTTTAAAACAATCCCTCAATTTGCAATTTCTTGCAAATCGTGGTGCAATAATATTCAATACATTTCGGTTTGGAATTGTATTTTTTTCATTATATCAAGTAGCGAAAGTATAGTAGATATATTTCGTCGTTTATATCATTATTAATTTTGAGTATGATGCTTCTCCAATGCACGGAGCTTACCTATGATTAGTCTACCAAAATTTAAATTCTTCACTGGTATACAACACGAAATAATATTAATAAAGTATTTCCGTGACAACACTGTTACTATCAAAACATCTTAAATTGAAATGTCCGCTATTCTCAACGTTGTATTTGTGTAAGCCTAAGTAATAAATTCAGTCACTTTAAATGAACAGTACGTGAGACCCTGCAGTGTAAACAACCTTCATCATTGATATTTGCTATAAATAAACGCTTATTCGAGAATTCTACAGAATGTTACAATTTAACGAGAAAATACCAAGGAAAATCTTTTGAACTTATTTAAGATACTATTATAATTTTGTGAAAACTCAGAAACGGGAATTTTTATTTTTAACATACTGTAACGACCTTGGGATTAGGCCATTGCAAACATATGACTCAGCGTCCCGAGCATTCGAGAACGACCTAAGGCGGGGCAGTGTCACGACCTTGAGCCGGTTCACGTGCGGACGGATGAGTCACACCCTTCGAGAAACGACCTTGGTGACTCATGCGCGCGAACACGTCAGCGTTGCGGGAAAGATCGAGCAAGGTCTCGACGCTTCCGGAATTACTCACCCGGCGCATATATAAATACGAGAAAAGGAAATAAGAGACAGTCGAAGTCCGAGTGCCGACTCCAGCTTGGAAGAAGCTGCCATATAAATAAACCCGGGTGTACATAAATCTAGCGAGATAAATAACGCGTGTATAACAAATAAATATAGCCATATAAATCATTAATGTTGAAATCGCGCGTAAATAAATAAAGTATACCTGTTGTTAGAAATAGTCCTGTTAATTTATAAATAATAAGTGTTCCGCCTTAATAGTTCTTGTGTTGTGTAAATAGATTAAGAAATCGTTGTAAATAAATGTTTAAAACAGCAGCGGCGTATAATTTTTAATAGCCCAAAACGTAAAAACGTAACAGTGTCGTCAGGTGTCGGGTTGTACCAGGGGCTATAAAAAAATTATTGGACAAACATTAAATAAACTAATTGGCTAACAAGTACCGATAAACGACAGTCAGATAATAAATTTAAGTGTGTGTTGTGGATGCCTGTGACAAGATCCCAGAGCGGAAAAATGGAAGCTCAATTAAGCCAACTTTTCCAGCTAATGCAAGTTGGCCAAGAGAAGGCAGAAAAAGCGCAAGAAGAATTGAAAGCCGCGCAAGAAAAAGCACAAGAGGATCTTAAGGAAGAATTGAAAGCCGGCCAAAAGCAGGAAGAAAAAACGCTAGAAGAATTGAAAACCGGCCAAAAGCAGGCAGAAAATGCGCAGGAAGTACTTAAGGAAGACCTGAAAGCCGCCCAAGAGGTTCTTAAAGAGGTACTTAAGGAAGAGCTGAAAGCCGCACAAGGGGATCTTAAAGAAGTACTTAAGAAAGAGCTGAAAGCCGCGCAAGAGGATCTTAAAGAAGTACTTAAGGAAGAGCTGAAAGCCTGGCGAAGAAACGGCTGGCGAGGACTACGTGGGCAACCTGAAGAAGAGAATGGAAGAGTTCGGTCTCTGCTATTGGATACTGGAGCGACGAAGTCCATCGCCAGGTCTGACGTAATACGGGACGAGGGTCAGCTGCTGCCCACCAGGAGACGCCTTCGCACTGCCACGGGAGCGCGCAGTGACCACACATGGGGAAATTGATTTGACATCGAAGATTGGAAATCAAACCCTGAAGCATCGGGCCCTGATTGTTAACGTTGCGGACGAGTTCATCCTGGGAATGGAGGTTAGGAATGAGTGTGGGTTCACTTTAGACCTGGGACGAAGCGTGTTGCCCGTGGGTGGGGAGGAGCTTTCCCTACACCCAAGAGAAGAGATCGCAGTACGAGTGACATTGGCGGAAGATGTTACTCTGCCTGGACGAACCGAGGGGGTCGTGGATGCATACCTGGATGGCGATCTCCGGGGCAACGCAGTGCGCAGGATTGAACCCGATTATGACAAGGAGGTCCCTCATGGTATCCTGGTTGGGAAGACGTTGGTAAATACTGGGCTTAAGGTCCCAGTAAGGATGATGAACGTCAACAGGCAACCGGCAACCGGCAGGAGAAACACAATCCTGGGAAGGGGCATAAGCCAACAAGAACGGAGGAAAATTGAAGACCTGGTGGCCCGGTACCAAGACATCTTCGAGTGCGGAGATCATCCCAGCGGCCGTAGCAACATAGTAAAACATAAATCATTCCAGTTTGGCAGAAGAGTCTTGCTGAGAACCGACCATGCAGCTCTAAGATGACTGCTGCAGTTCAAGAACCCCGAAGGACAGGTGGCTAGGTGGATCGGGCGCCTACAAGAGTACGACTTTGAAATAAATCATCGACCTGGCACAGACCACCGCAACGCCGATGCGTTATTCAGGAAGCCCAACCCAACGGTGAAGACCTATTGGGCGCAATGGGACTCCTTGCAGCTGGACAACAACGTCTTGACCAGAATCTTGGAAGATGAGGACGGTAGGGCAACGAGATCACAATCGATGGATCCAAGAAGTAGAGTGGCCGAGGTTCTGCGCCACCTGCGTGATGGCTCGTCTGGCGGACACTTTGGATTGAAGCAGGCGTTGCAGAAGGTCCGAGAAAGGTTCTACTGGGCGAGCTGCAAAGATGACGTCCGAGAGTGGTGCCGGAGGTGAGTAGCCTGCGCTACAGGAAACGGACCGGTTGGAAGACGTAGAGCTCGAGGGGATTGACAGCGCCGAACCATGCCCCGAAACCGAATCGGGAAATAAATACATTCTGGTGTGCATGGGCTACTTCACCAAGTGGCCCGAAGCGTACACCCTTCCGAATCAAGGGGCCGGTACTGTCGTTGATGTTCTGGTGAAGGACTGCTTTAGCCGTTTTGGAGTCCCCCTGGAGTTACATTCCGACCAGGGCCAGAATTTCGAGTCCGGACTGTTCCAGAACGTCTGCAAGCTACTGGGGATACACAAGACCCGGACCACTGCCCTCCATCCTCAAACGGACGGCATGGTGGAAAGGATAAACCGAACCATGGGGAAGCATCTGTCCAAGGTGGTTTCCAAGCATCAGCGTGGATGGGACCAGTGCATTCACCTGTTCCTGATGGCCTACCGATCGGCAGTAGAAGAGACAACCGGCGTCCAGATCGAGGTCTGCTGTTACCGCCGTTGTGAAGCATTGAGCCCACGGTGGACTGCTGCTTCTTCAGCCAGTCCATGTGCAAAAAGGGCACCGCCTGCAAATACCGCCATCGAACCCCCACAAGAGCAAGAGGACAGGCACCCGACGCAACTCGATCTGGGACAGAACGAACTAAGGCGGGGGCAGTGTCAGGACCTTGAGCCGGTTCACGTGCGGATGGATGAGTCACACGGTCACACCCTTCGAGAAACGACCTTGGTGACTCATGCGCGCGAACACGTGTACATAAATCTAGCGAGATAAATAACGTGTGTATAACAAATAAATATAGCCATATACATCATTAATGTTGAAATCGCGTGTAAATAAATAAAGTCTATCTGTTGTTAGAAATAGTCCTGTTAGTTTATAAATAATGTGTGTTCCGCCTTAATAGTTCTTGTGTTATGTAAATAGATTAAGATAAATCGTTGTAAATAAATGCTTAAAACAGAAGTGGCGTATAATTTTTAATAGCCCAAAACGTAAAAACGTAACAATACGTATGAATACCCAAAAATTTTGGAATTGTGTTTTCATAATTGGGAGATCGTTCCTACCTGCCCTGAAACTTATTTTGACCATAATTTTAATTAAGTTGAAAACAAGTACTATAATTATTAAAGTTATGGCAAAAGTTTATTAAAAAAAAGTTGCTAGAAATGTTTTCAAGTACTAGTATGCAAAGTTTGAAAAATATTGGTTATGTTTGACAAACCCAGTAAGCATATGAAAATAGTAAACTGCGTATGGCCAATTTCTCATCATACGTATGTTAAACTTAATCGAGGAAGACGCTGTATATAAGTTTGTATCTATTAGTCAGTAAAATATTTAGCGAGTGGCCATCTTAAAAAAATTGTTGCGCCCGTATTCCCAAAGCTGATAACGACTTAATTAACAGTAGTATTTTTCTATAATCAACAAAATTACTTGACTGTATCTTTAATAGCCATAAATTTGCTGCATTTCTAATCTCTGTTTTGTCTGGCGCCATTTTTTAAAATATAATACTTAATAGATGAAGTATTTTCACAGGGCTGCCTTTGTAAGCCCTATATTGATCTCAAACTGTTTAACTGATCTGTTTAATTGCCTACTATCTGTATCTTCGAATAAAACTAAGCATCACTTTAATAACCACTTCAACGATAACATTTTCTAAACAACACGTGTAACTTAAAAATATTTTTAGTATTGCACAGTTGAACTTTCCAGTAATTACCTTTCAGGCTATAGTACCTAATTTTCATTAATTATTCCTGATATCCAACTACAAAGAAAAAGTACTTAGGTATGTATCGGCCAATACGATCGATGTGAAACTGAAACTACTGTAAAAGTTAGCAGCTGTATAGACCATACTGCTGTCCGTTGCGTGACTAGCAACTAACTTCGAAAAATGTCAATAAGCATTAATATTTAATATGAATACCTACCATTCGTGTATGCTACATGGACACGTAATGACACAGTTTCAATTTTTACTGAGATATCGATTTGCGTAAGAGAGAGACTACCTTCGTCGTAAGAATAACATTTCGTTCTCCCTGAAAATATGCTGGCTCTTGTTTATACTAACTTTGGCTTTCAACGCAACAGCCACTTGACATTATTATAAATAAGAAAGTCAATGCACAAATTTCTTACACTTACACTTAATTAAAGTCAGAAATCTACCGATTTTACAGAAAATTGAAATATTAGATTGTACATTCTTGCTCTTATTTTCCTAACATTCAATAACGTGTTCAACTGATAATAATTATTATTATAACTTTGCAACTATTTTTAACTGAAAATCTGTAGATAATTGCATTAAATGTTATAAATGCATTGAACATTTGAAATTTTAGCTGCATATAAAGGAATCAAAAGTTGTAAGTTTTATTTGTGAATGTTTTTATTCTCAATTGAATGTTACGTGTACAAGGCCCCTTATTAACTGAGCTGGTGTTGTTTGAATGTCACTCCTCATGCACAATGCAACTATTAAATGCCGGTTTTAGTTTGCAATAAAAACGGTTTGGAGTTGGTAAACTTAAGGCACGTGGGAGACTTTTTCAAATATTTGTATTCCATCAGTATCGAGTTTATGGCCTCTTGTGTATACAAACAATTGCGCACCCTCAAGCATATAACAATTATAGACAAATAAGAAATGAGGTAAACGGTAAAATAAAAAAAAATAAAATGGGAATACTGACAAAAGATTCTTGAAACTCCTAGAACATAACTTCTTTGGACAGCAGAAACAAATGTGGAAAGTTATTACAGATAAAAGAGATAAGAAATATATTACAGTACAGAAATTGAAACAAAAACTTGGGATAGACTATTTCACCCATTTTTGTGGAGCAGATGATGGCCCAAAAGTGAATATGGAATAAGAACAGATTGAGCTAAGTGAAACGCCTGTTGAAATAAAATAAAAAGTAAGAAAGGGAATTAGAGGACTGAAGAATAGAAAATCCTTGAGAAAAGATAACATAGCAAACTAGTTATTGAAATATGGAGGCCCAGTTCTAACAACGCAAATTACGGAATTGTGAAGCAAGATTTTGGAAGCACAGACAATACCACTAGACTGGAAATCTAGTATTTTATTTACTATATTCACAAAATGAGATAAAGCAAACCCTAAAAATTATAGAGGGAGAAACCTATTAAACACAACAACTAAGATACTTACTAATAAACTAAATGCAATAACAGATCTAGAAGAAGAACAGCAAGCATATTGCAAGCAAGGTCTTTTGTCACTTGATGCAATATTTTGCTACACGGAAAATTTATGTATACAAAAAAGAACACACATTAATAATAATCGGTAGTCCAGGAATTGTCTCTCGTGGTGTAGCAAAGTTTGCCAGCTAGTTCCTGAGCAGCATTGGGGTGGGTTGTCCTGAAGCGCTACGGTTCAAACCAGAAAACCTACAGATGGCGGTGTAAACCACATAACTGTAGAGTCCCTGTATATAGGTTACTAAGAGTTGGGCAAACAGCGGGATACATTTTGATTGGTTTGGATCACTTTTTACAAGGCAAGTGTGATAAATGTAGCTTTTTACATATTTTGTAACATGTTACGACCGATAGTTTCACACATGCAATTCTAAATTTTAACTAAATTGGCCGTATATTCCTAATAGTCGGTTCTAGAGATCCTAAGAATGATCAATGCTCTGAAAACACTCCCATCAAAAGCAAGTTTGGAAGATTGGTTTCCATAACCTCTTTGTTCGACATATGTCAAATATCTAATTTGGATCAAAAATGTATGTCAAAACAGGCTGTTTGCCCAACTCTTAGTAAACTATATACAGGATCTCTACATAACTGTAGTGTACCTGTATAACACTTTAGTATTATACAGGTACACTACATAACTGTACAGTCACTTTATAGAATAAAGCAACTGTACTTAACTGAATCATAAAACAATAAATAAAAGAAATGCAAGCAATTGATGTAACCTGATTGATTATTTACACTATATATATCTGCATAATGTTGAAGGGGCAAAAATGAATCTGCTAAATGTTACACTCGTATGAATTAAAATAAAGATTATAAAATGGATAAGCTCAATTTTGTAGATTTTAATCGATCCGTAGGAATCCTTTCTTAATTCTAAGCTGTTCTGTTAAAAATATACTATTGCGGCCATAAAAATTCGCATGCCTTTTTTTCCTTGTGTATGTATGGTTTTATCAAGTGAACTAAAGTCAGTCAATTGTCAGTTGTACAACTACGTTTTTCCATCAAAACTTCTTAAAATGCCGAATCATGTTCTAAGCTAGACCGAAAATGGCTTTTTATCGGAAAACTAGAAAACGGATGGTCACTGTAACGTGTGGCCGATGAAATTGATTGCGAAAGAAGCGCAATTTCTGAAAATAACTTGAATAAGCTAGCAATACGCCAATAACTCCAAAATGTGAAAAATTACAAGTAGTCAGATACACAGTAAGCCACTGTGGATAAAACCAAGTAACTAGATTAAGTACCGTGCCAAATTTTTGGCCCCGATAGTACTTATTGGTAGTTCCGAGGTTTTATTTTTAAGTTTAACTTAGTTGTAAATATTGTAAAAACTAACGTTGTTGTTATATGTACAAAAACTGATAATGGGAGTCACCATTCGCATAAAAGTTTAATTTATGTTAGAACGTGGACACCCACGCAGATAGGCCTATGCGCTCTAGGTAATTCTACACTCTTTAAGTAGTGTGTGTTACATTATTATACTATAAATAATTTTCAATTCTCTCCAGTATTCCCTTGCATAACCATTAGTGGTAAACTAAAACGTGGTGGAACGTGTCATTCGCGAGTTGATTGTAGCCAAAAACCGCAAACAGAGCCGCCACTCTAATGTATAATAAAAGAACTAAAGCTCAAAGTGAACACATCATTGTGGCGACTGATTTGAAAAATTCTTTCTACCATGAGCCAGAAATTCGACAGCGCAAACCCTAAGTAAAAACTCTTCCAATATAATAGCAACTACACTAATGGTATTTCAAAGTTTTCTGAGTTTACATGACCCAAACTAGCGGGGGTAATTCGAAAGATGTACCTGGGGAAAATAACACAGCCAGCTTTCCTGAAGAAGCAGTGTTCCGATCTTGGGGTTCCTGCAGACAGGCCGTCCACACAAATCTGCAAAATCGGGAGGGGCAGCCTTTTCTCCAATTAGTGCTTTTCAAGTCACGCGAGGAAAAACCATGTGGGTCTCAGTCTCAGCAGCAGCCACTGTAATTCTAAAGACACAGAACTGCCTAGAAGTTGGTTCTTAAGGTGTTCTACGAGGTGACATTAAAGTCCAAGAGGAGATATATGCAAATCGAGGTACTGAAAGTTACTAATAGGCCTAAAATTACACAACATTGAAAATGCTGATGCCCAGAAGTGAAAGACAGAAACCTACCAATGTTTGAAGGTGGCCAGAAGTGAATAATTGCACAAAAATAAAGTTGTATCTTAGCATAACTAGATTTATTTCAGCAATTTCACACACAATTCCTTAAAGCTGAGCGACAAATTCCAAAATTAAATGCAGAGCACCAAAGCAGATTTTTTTGCGAATAAAACTAATACACGAAATATACTTATACTGGTAGCAAAATCACAAGTGCAACGGCGAAACAATGGAACCAAGAGAGATAATAAAAAAGAATAATACAGGGTGACAGTGAGATTATTTAAGTTCTCTGTTGTTTAATATGATAATACACGAACTAATAAAAAGGTTGTAGAATGGGTAGAACACATTTAATATAGTAGCATATGCAGACTACGCCATTTGCAAAGATTACATATCACTTTGACAAAAAAGTAAGGAGTTCGATATGCACCTATCTACCGAAAAGACAAAAAATACAATCGCTAAAGATCCAAGGAGATGTAAATTAGAGATAAAAAAGTAATTATAGAACAAGTAATAGAAATTAAAAACCTGGGAGTATTATTGTAGCAATGATCAAATAGAAAAGGAAGCCACTGATAAGATAATGGAGGCTCAAAACTTGCGGGATGCCTAAAAAATGTCGTGAGACCCATTATATCTTATGAGATGAAAACAGGACAGGACAAAATAAAACAAGGTGAATTGGCAAAATTGGAGATCCTACAAAGGATACTGGGAAAAACTAGATTGGACAGAATCCTCAATACAAATATAAAAGAAATTTTAACATATCGGATTGGATCATCGATAGAAAGCATCAGTGGAAAGCGCACATTGCCATAATAAATGAAGGAAGAATAGTAAAGATGGCCAATAGAACGAATGGAGAAAAGGTGTATAAACAGTTTGTAGGGTGAACATTGGTTGGCTAAATGAATAGTAATAGCCTATAAAAGAAAAAAAAGAGGAGGAAGAAATTTTGTGGGAAGAATAAGTGCCTTAATTTACCATTAGCCTTTGTAGCTAAGAGTAGCTGAGCATAATACTAATGGCAATACAAAATATGTTAACTATCGACTTCATCACTTTTTTAGGAGAGACTAAGAAGTTTGGAAAAAAGGAAGCTCATTTCTCTCTTTTATTAAACACAATAATAACGTGCTTTGAATATTCCTATATAGTATAATATGTAAACGCGTGTTACGCTATGCATCATTTTTACTTCCAACATCGAGTTCAAATATATTCACTTTGAACAGATGAAGCTTTGCTGACTCTTTTCTGTCTCATCTGTCTGTTCTACTGGTTGCGCTGCTCTTTGCTCTCTGCACCGCTCTGGTTATACCTTAACGCGGATTTGCATTACTAAGTATTTCCTCTTACTGTTTCAGTGTTAATAGAAACATTAAGATATTTTACCTATTTTGTATATAATTTTCAACGCTCTTAGACCGTTATTCAACCTAGCAAACGTGGCTTTTTGCTGTGCGCTTTTTTTATTAAAAACGTTAAAAACATTTTTTTCCGCAGCTTTTTTATTTTCAATTAAATTTTAAAAATGCTAAAAAATATTATTAATTAGTGTAAAGCCACCTACCCTTTTTTTTCTCCTACCGATTACCGTTGCCCCCCGGAATCGCCCGCGCATTACTTCAGGGGGCGCGGGCGTCACTTAAACCTAAGTCTTAATTAAGTGAACATCCACCTACCTGGTGGGCTTAAAAGCTAGTTTATATCAATGTCTATGTCGTTTTCACCACTTATTACAGCTAGATTTGATATCATTTCTTCTGTCATATATGATCTTAACTAATATTTACTTGGAAAATGATCTTTCACCCTCAGCAACAGAGACAGGAAATGTTATGTAAATTCGTAAAGCAATCAGTAAATTTGAGGATGCACTGATCAAGTTATTTCAAAATATCGACTGAAAGTGCCGTAGATTTTAGATAAGTCAATAAAATCTCTATTATATTCGACTGCATTTATGTCCAAATGATTAGTTCCAAAATCTACCTATTTATTTTTCAGCGTGTGACGTCGGGCGGTCACGTTATGACGCTTTATCTCCAACAATAGCTTTATATCTACTTTGAATTTAGAAATAGTTATTTACTATACAAGTGTGATAAGAGCATCATGAATATACGTGTGTGTAAGTTACAAACGAGTGCGTAGCGTATTGTACAAAATGTTATCTACAACTGCCTAAAATTAAGAAAAGTGCATTAAGAGAAGTGTCAGGTCTGTCATTTTCAAAAATATTTTAGTAGGCAAATGGCATTATATCATTCATTGACACTATTTCAGTTAGGTAATAAACTTCATTACCTAACTAAAGTATTTAAATCTGTTAATGAGCTTTTATAATCGCCTGTCTCTGTCTCTGTGGATCACCTTATAAAATAAAGTTCCTATTTATGGGGAATTTATCTGATACGTATAATACATAAATAAATATACATACTTATATTTATTTACATTGTAACAAAAATATATTATACACCTATAAAATTAGAGTAGCAAGTTTAGTACTGCATCCATTAATGGTTATATAAATCAAGACGAGTAGGTAATTAATATAATATTTTCATACAGAAACCACTTCTTGATATCTTTAGAAAAGAAATTACTTTTATAATGCGTAAACAAAACTTCACAAATCATTGAGTTATTTAATTTATTGTCTTCCTCTCGTAAATGATTAACTAAACGCCAGCAAAAATGTACTAGCATGACTGCTACCGGTCCTGGCTGGTGCATGTACCATTTACGGAAGAGAAGCAGGTCAGTGAAGTTCATCTATTATAAACAACAGTCACATAGGGACTTCTATAATAGGAGTTTTAAATATTCTATTTCCTGGATACGTCAAATTAGTTTTTACTTCAATTAATTACAACCGCTCTGTAACCTTTTACTAT
The DNA here is from genome assembly GCA_940337035.1 of Agriotes lineatus. Taxonomy (NCBI): domain Eukaryota; kingdom Metazoa; phylum Arthropoda; class Insecta; order Coleoptera; family Elateridae; genus Agriotes; species Agriotes lineatus. Next base: position 33,564 of record CALNHX010006625.1, read on the forward strand.
TACCAATCTCATGCCATTGCTGTCTGCTCTGAACGCCCAGGACATTTGGGGAATATTTGCAATATACAAGGTAATTCACTTCCTAGGCTCACCATTGGGATTTCTGAAAGGGTAAGAGATACAAGGTTGAATACATTGAAACAAAGTTGCAAAATTAAATGTTAAGTAATAATTAAAAAGGAAATCCGACATAGAAAACTTAGTTTCTCATTTATCGCAAAAAACTAAATAATGTAATTAAATTTCCTCTTTTTTACTATAACTTGTTTATTAGCGAGAATTTATAGTCTATAGACTCTCACAAGGAAACTTTTTACTTAGAATATTGGTGATCTAATCTGCTTAAATCCATGTTTCAAATTAATTTTTTCATAGGTGCAATATGCTGTTGTTAAATGACCACTATAACTTGTAGTAATAATAACCAAGCAACTTTCCGTTATTTCGTCATAAATTAAAAATTAGGTTAGCTAGATCGGATTTTTGTTAAATTATTACTTATGCTCTAATTCTAGAACTTTGATCTAATTGAGCCGATCGTGTATTTCTTGGCGTTTCAGAGATCCTAAAATGAATTACCCTGTTTACATCAACAGTATAGAAATTCAGGATCATAATACGGGGCGTGTCATGGGTTATAGTACACCATTCCAAAAAGAAAGTATGATGGAAAACTATTTTCTTCTAGTATGGCTATGAAATAGTTCCAAATTATTGAATGCAACTATCTTTATATTTAAATGTCAAACTTGACATTTGATTTTTAACTAACATATAAAGTACGTTTTTTTTCCTATAAAAATTTTCAAGGTCAATATAAAATTGGCAAAACTGCTTTTTTTAAATTATTAAAAAATTTATTTTCGTCAGGTTTTTCTGTAAATGACTTGTGTCATTTTGACATTTGATATTAAATTGTCAGCTTTTCTTTTTTGAAAATGAATACGCGTAAAAAACGGAATCTTTTAAAATTAAATTTAAAAAAAGCAATTCTGAGGTGTGCAGAGGAACTGTTTGATCTGCAGCCTAACGTGCCAGAAGAAAAAGTTTACGAAAGATTACCTAAAAACCAAACTCCTTTAATGCCAGATTTTAAATTTACCACCAATTTTTACTTCTAAAAAGTTACTAAAACAAATTTTACCAACATATTTTTTAAAGGAATCCAAGTAATGCCAACATAAACCCTAAATTCTTTGACCTTCAAAATTTTAATAGGAAAAAAACGTACTTTAGTTACATTCACATGTATATTAGGAACTAATCCATAGACACACTAGATGAAAATAACTTCGATCATGCTAACAAAAATTATATAGCAATAACGAAAGCAAACGTTAACTAGAATATGACAATTTAATAATAAAGTGCGTCAAAAACTGTTATCTTGACCGGAAAAACGTTACTTTCTGGCGAAAGAATTGTCCAGAAACTGCATATTTTCTGGTCGGTCGTACAAAATAGTATTTTTTTCTCCCCAAGCTTCCAGAGCTCGCCTGCGGCTCACCCTGAAATCTACTTGATTCGACCTGCAAAACACTACTTTCCGGTCATGTAACGTAAATTACTATTTTCGTACACTAGCATTGAAAGAGCTACTTTGCCGTACAATTTATTAATAAGAAAGTTGCACTTTGCGGTATTCGTACGGCAAAGTAGTATTTTGCGGTATTCGTACGGCAAAGTAGCACTTTGCCGTACGTTTCCTTAGTTACAACACATATAATATTACATTACATTAATATTACTCTACTTATTTGCTATATACGAGGATAAAATTAAGTATTCCGTTTTGTATGCTAGTGTACGAAAAAATATTGTACGAAACTCGTATGAAAGTGGCTTTTCCATACTCGTCCCGAAATTCCGGACTCGGCCTAACGGCCTCTTCCGGAAACATCTCACTCGTACTGAAAAGCTCCACTTTCTATACTTGTTACGTAAATTACTATTTTCGCATCTTGTATAATAATGTGCTATGTTACTAAATTCAAAATTGTGTAATAAAGTGGCACTTTGGTGCAAAGAAATGTCACTTTACTATATGGTAATGTCACTGTCAAATTCGAGGATAGCAGGTTAGGTTTTGTGTCAGTTTGTGTCAAATTCGAGGTTCGCAGGCTAGGTTTTGTGTAAGTTTGTGTCAAAACTGACGGAAAACCTCACTTGATAACCTCGAATTTGACATAGACTTACAGTGCCACCAACATATTATTCATACGTTTGAATTTCCACAGCCGCCTTTTTTAATGGACATGTGGTATAATGCTTATAATATAAATGTTTGTTTATAAATACTAATACAAAATGCGAAAAAATAGTAGGTATACACACTTCGTAAGAAAAGTAGTTTTACTAAACTTGTATAGCATTTTAAGTTACTCGCTCTCTTCGTTCGCTCGTACTCAATCAAGCTATATTCGTGTAGTAAAACTTTTCTAAACTTGTTGTGTAATATGGATTGCGTATGGACACAACGTCACTTTGACAACTGACAATTCAGGTGACTCAGGGCGCTAAATTCTAGGTAGAGCGAGGTAATAATCATCGACATGCAGTCGTAAGACCCAATCTAGTGCCAAGCCCTCTCGATATCATTTTTTACGCACGTTAGATCTCTTTATTTTTAAAATTGAAGTGACTTGAAAGCATAAGACTATGGGTAGGGATAAAGTATCAATTAATATGATTTATATAAAAAATCGAAAGATTGGAGTGCACTTAAATAAGTTATAATGTAAAGCTAAATAATATTAATTTTTTCTCGTTTAATCAGTTTGAAATCAACACGACTGTCTGAATTTCTTGGAAAAATATTTTCTTATACATACTTTGGAAGAAGTATCTTTCCGGTGCGAGAATAAGTTACCAGTCGTCGCCTCGCAATTTAGGTAGAAGCTAGTTGTATTTTTGAGGGTGGCAGATTACGTAATGCGAACGTCTGGAAAGATTATCGGCCATTTGTAGGCGTTTTCGACTTCTGTCAGATTTGACAATCGCAAGGCAAGGCCTATAAGCTTGAATCCTCACCATTCCGACTCGTCGTTTTTGGAGTGGAACTTCACAGTCGACTTTGGTCGGATATTTGCTATTTTACTTTCCCGTATCTTCTTGTCGCCCACACCTGTCGTATTCTGGGCGAGTATTGTTAGATAAATTGATCGTGCTAACATAATTAGCCAGAAATCCCGATCACAACAAGGCATACGTGCAGAAGCAGCTTTCGATTGTTTCTTGTAGGACACGGTCTCATTGATCTAGCACATTTTGACCGCAAGGCAACTGTTGTTTTACAATCCCAGGCGACAGGGAATCGCCAATTCTTTCGTTACCCTGAGTATCAAATGCCGTCAACACACCTGCAAGTTAATGACAGGCTACATTTGTAAGTTTCGTCATACTGACTCGCACTCTCGATCCTTTGTTTGCAAGTTTCAAAACGCCATCGTAAATCTCGACGAGCGCACACATGCAAAAAGTCTAGCAACAGTCTGCAACAGTCTGGCGTAGAAGTTTCCAGAATGCAATCAATAAATTTCTTGTGCGGTTCACCAATGAAGCGTGACTAAAGAAGTTGCGTGTCACAATTGACCAATGGCAGGCCATCATCTGATCGTCCCTACCCTTCCTTCCAGGTCAAAAGTCAGACGGAGCGCAACAAGCTATCTGCAGTTAGCCACAGTACTTAGATAAAACCTATCGTTGACCGAATTCTTCTGCGCGGGCAGATTGTGCTGTTGTGTTAATCGTTGGTGAAGCTGAATATTATCACGGTTGTAAGTTTTATACCGGGAGATCAAATCTCCGAGTTGCTTATGCGGATTTAGTAGCCATCTCCCACTGTGCCAGCGGTTCCTTAAAAAAGTGCGTTTGCCGAAAGCTTCCGATTTGCTTAATACGCCTTTCGTTTTTCCCTTGGTGCTTTAGCAGCATTGTCCTGGCTAAGGATACCCTTGGTCGATGAAAATCCTTACCCCGCATCTAACAAGTATTCCTAAATCACCCCGCTGAAATAAAAGGTTTTCATCGGCAGTAGAGTGTGTGACGGCTCAAGCAGCATTCGTCGGACATAGCAGGAGCGACTGCCAAGGCCGTACAAGCCATTGTGCTCCCCTAAATTTTAAGTGCTAACGGTGTACCGTGAGTGGACAGCTAACTGACCAGAGGTGCTCAGTGAGAATCCCATATAACGCCATAATTTAGATAGAAACTTTAGGTTTAGTAACCAATAACGGGTCTAGGACAACTCGGCGCCGCCATCTCGGCGCCGCCACTTTGGCGCCGCCATCTCGGCGCGGGGCCAGCTCGGCGCCGGGACAACTCGGCGCAAAGCCATCTCGGCGCCAGCCAACTCGGCGCGAGGCCATCTCGGCGCCGAATTTAAATTCGCAAACTACAGTGTGCACTATGTAAGAAAATTATTATAAACAAATAATAAATAAAGTGATCGCCAAAAAGCTGGCATCAAATGAAAAAAAATTATTTAGAATTTCTTGGAAAATCAAACACTAACGACCAGAGGTAATTGCAAAGTGGTTACAAATGGGCCAAACAAAAGTTGTCACATGACTTTTGTTACCAGTAAAATTTTACATTTTATTAAAATATTTACGAAGCATTGAAATTTATTATGAAATAAAAAACTTTGTTAAAACCATTTGTTTTTCCATAGCAGTTTTTGTTAATAGTAAAATTCTTTGATATGGGACCTAAACATAAAAGAAAATGTGAGAGGTCAAAGTTGGCAGAGGATTTTGAAATTTTGGTATAGGAGCCTAGATGTTGATTCTAAACAATTTTGCTTAATAACTTTTTGTGGTATTTTCTACATAAAAGGCACGCCACTCTACAGTGAAATAGGTTTTTTGAAAACTTCGAAGGCATACTTGATTTTTCAAAACTGAAATGCTGTTCAAAATTCGCCTTTAACCAGGCAGGGCTTAACCCCAAAAAATGAAAATTTTAATCGAGAATTTTTTACCTTGTACAAGAGTCGTTTCACCTATCCGGGGACACACTGTATACAGGGTGTCCGGAAAATACGTGTACAACGAAAGACCACAAGTTCCTTGGCCCAAACTATGATGATTTAACTCAACTTACCAAAACAGGGTGTCAGGAAAGTCAACCGTGTCAGATCTGGAGATACTAGGGGGCGCTATATGGAGTCGAAAAGTTCTAATCCATTTTTGGCTTAGAAGCATAGTTTTCGTAAAAACGAATGTTGAAAATGAAAAAGAAAAGGTTGAGAACTGCTGTACTATGCCTTAAATTGGAGACTTGACGCAGTGTCTTGAGATAGACTGGGAAAACAATTGTCACATATACCGTCTACATACATAATTTATTAGCTTTTAGAACACTTTTAAAAGGGAGTTTGATAATTTTAAATCCAAAAATGAAGACAAAATATCGACGTACTCACAGACCCAGCAGCACCAGAACACCATACACAAAAAACATATCAGCATACTCCTGCACGGTGTATATTTTTACTACAAAAGTCAAACACGCAATTATTTATTACATTGACATTAATTGACAAAAAAACATCAAAAACATAAAAATGCAGTAGGTACCATACAGCGGTTCACAAAATTTGCGGTACCAATTTCAACAGTGAATTCTGAAGAAATTATGCTGCTAAGCCAAAAATGGATTAGGACTTTTCGACTCCATATAGCGTCTCCTAGCATCTCCAGAAGTGCCACGGTTGACTTTCCTGACACCCTGTATATAAAGTTGCTTACTTTAGCCGCTAGAGGTCTTCAAAAATAATTAGATTTTTTAAATTTTTTCAAGTAAGTCGAAAGATCTTTGATAGATTTTATTCATGTTTTGGCCATGCGTTTGTACCAGTAAACTACAGCATTTTGTGGAATAAACCTTAATTTCGAAAATTACAGGGTGTTTAAAAACGTCACAATAAATTATCCATCCATATTTTTTAACCACCTGTATAATCACTACCAATGTTTTTTTGTGAATAGCTACTTTAATTTAGAAGCTATTTCCGCTCTTACAAAATTTTAGTTGGGTACATTTTCATTTTTTTGGGTTCAGCCCTGCTTGGTTAAAGGCGAATTTCTAACAGCATTTCAGTTTTGAAAAATCAAGTATGCCTTGAAAGTTATCAAAAAAACTATTTTTTGTACGCATGTCTTCAAAATTCATATTTCCCGGTCATTCCCGATAAGCCGAAAGTTACTTTTCCCGCACTGCGGTGTTTTTTACTTTTCAACAAAAACTAGAGGAATTGTGTTTTTTGTAAATTTTTATAATAAACGGGGCTGCACACGCTATTGCGCGGTCTATTCTATTCAATTTACCACCATTTTTAGGCCTATTACGTTGGCCCATCTCCAAGGGGGCCCTTGGGGTTCCGCCCATCTCCAAAGGGGCCTCTGGGGCTCCGCACCTCTCCAAGGGGGACCTCGGGAATCCGCCCATCTCCAAAGGGGCCCTTGGGGCTTCGCCCCTCTCCAAGCGGCTGTCGGGGCTCCGCCCCTCTCCAAGGGGGACCTCGGGGCTCCGCCCATCTCCAAAGGGGCCCTTGGGGCTTCGCCCCTCTCCAAACGGCCCTCGGGGCTCCGCCCCTCTCCAAGGGGGCCCTCGGGGCTCAGCTGATTTTAAAGCGGGCCCTCGAGGCTTCGCCCCTCTCCAAGGGGTCCTTCAGGGCTCCGCTCTTCTCCAAGGGAGCCCTCGGGGATCCGCCCCTCTTCAAGGAGGCCCTAGGGGCTTCGCACCTCTCCAAAGCGGCCCTCGGGGCTCCGCCCATCTCTAAGGGGACCTTCGGGGCTCCGCCCCTCTCGAAGGGGGCCCTCGGGGCTCCGCCCATTTCCAAGCGGGCCGTTGGGGCTCCGCCCATTTCCAAGGGGTTCTTCAGGGCTCCGCCCCTCTCCAAGGGGGCCCTAGGGGCTTCGCCCCTCTCCAAGGCGGCCCTTGGGGCTCCACCCATCTCTAAAGGGGCCCTCAGGGTTCTGCCCCTAACAAAGGGGGCCCTCGGGACACTCACGTCTGGATCGTTCTCCTTTATTATATAGAGAATTGTCCTTCGTTGGTTTAATTGCGCCTGCAAACACCAGAGGTGCTGTAAACGTCGACAAAAACTAACAGGGTCATAGGATAGATATAAAAGTTTAGTGATTTGTGCTGTCAACTCAGTAAATTAGTAAAACACTAAATAATAAATTTTTTATTTTTTAAAATATTTTCAGTTATTCGTTACAAAAAACATTGTACCTAACTCCTTCGGGAAGAATTTTCTCGAATTCGCACTACATACAGCACTCCCTTCGGTCGTGCTGCAAACAAAGTGTTCATTCGCGAAAATTTCGAACTTGTTAGGTAAATAACTATTACTGTAGAGTAGCGTGTCTTTTATGTAGCAAATACGACAAAAAGTTATTAAGAGAAGTTGTTTAGAATCAACATCTAGGTTCCTATACCAAATTTCAAAATCCTCTGCCAACTTTGATCTCTCACATTATCTTTTATGTTTAGGTCCCATATCAAAAAATTTTACTTTTAACAAAGACGGCTATGGAAAAACAAACATTTTTTAACACTTTTTTATTTCATAATAAAAAAAATTGTTAAAAATAAAATTCTTTGATTTGGAAAATAAACATTAAAGAAATATTTGTCATATAAAAAGCACTTTACTTAGAAAATGGCGTTTTTCAAAATTGTGTAAATCCAAAAAGTGCTATTTTTCGAAATTTAAGCAAGATTTCAATGAGATTTTTTATTGTGTGGTAATTTTAGCTGACTGAACAATCTCAAGGCCAGAAAACTTTTTTTCGTAAAATGTGTGTCTATCTTGGCTAGTAAATGCATGCTTCGTAATTATTTAAAAAAAACGTAAAATTTTACTGATAACGGAAGTCATGTGACAACTTTTGTTTGGCTCATTTGTAATCACTTTGCAACCACCTCTGGTCGTCAGTGTTTGATATTCCAAGAAATTCTCAATAATTTCTTTTCATTTGATGACAGCTTTTCGGCGATCACTTTTTTTAATAATAATTTTCTTACGTAGTGCACAATGTAGTTGGCGCCGAGATGGCCTCGCGCCGAGTTGGCTGGCGCCGAGATGGCTCCGCGCCGAGTTGTCCCGGCGCCGAGCAGGCCCCGCGCCGAGATGGCGGCGCCGAAGTGGCGGCGCCAAGATGGCGGCGCCGAGTTGTCCGGCTTCGCCAATAACGTATTCCTAAGTATTTGATAAAGTCAATAATTACGTTTAGCAGTCTACAACAATTCTATGATATCACATAGGTGTAGAAATAACCTTTTCTCACCGTTTAGTTAGCCTATTAATTACACATTCAATATAATTAGATTAAATTAGTCCGTGTTTTTCTTTCCTGAAATTTGCATGCGACCCTTTGTGTCATATTTGTGTGTAAAGAAGTTTAGCGGATGCAAAGGATTTAATCAAGGTAAGTCCGACGAAGCAGGACACCGGCCGTCGCACACGAACACTGTCAATAAATCATGAGGATTGTTCCCATTTCCAACTTCAAAGAGCAATCCTGTCTAAAATCCCAAAGCCGGTGGCGCTCAATTCATAACATTTTATTCAATTCAACAAGCTCTCGCCCTAATTAACTAGTACCGAAGTGAACTACGACCTCCTACCAAGTTAGCTGGTCAAAATCTTGTTGCAGGAACATCGTAACGACATTTGTATTCTTCCGATTTGTCGTGTTACAAATTATCACAGAAAAGTTGTAACCCGTTTTGTGCCAGAAATACCGATTACCGATTAAAAACAATTGACGCCGAGCGTCGCAGCATTAATTTCACTTGTAATAAACTAGCGCTGTCATCGTCCGGCTTGGTTGATGTCGTAAATATAAATTCGCATGTAACAATATCCCATCATGATCGGCACATTCAGTTGCCCACAGCCGCTGTACTGTGGGGTTTTTCTGTTCGTCGACGCCGCCGTCCTGGTACATAGCAAAGAGCTTTTGAAATTAGCCCCCTGAATTGTGTAACAATGGCGCCAACCAAATTTGCTGCATTCCAAAGCTAAATCAAGTATGTTAAGTTTAATTAAGAAATGCATCTTATGAATTACCGCCGTTTCGAATACCTTGTATTTTGATTATGAAATTAGTCTTATACCAACTACAGTTTGGGCACTTTCCCGCTGATAGTACTTGAAGAGCCTTTTTGCAAACTATTGCAAGCTTCTCAGATGCTATCAATTCTTTTTGCTTTCCGTGGATAAGGAATTATTCTAGAAATTGCCTCGCATAGTGCAAAGTGACATCACAACGGTAAGTCATCCACTGAGAGCTAAAGAACTTTATGAAGCCAAGGAATACTGTTGCGTCCTGTGAAAAATGCTTCAATATCACCTCCATGCTTACACAACAGGTGGCGCCTAACATAAAAATTATTTTCCAAATTGCAAACTCAACAAAATCATGATATGATTGTGTTTCGTGAAATTTAAACGCAATGATTTACATGGAAACAGCAAAATATTTGTCAAAAGTATATCCACTACGTGTGATAATACACTTGATTAACTTACAGCAAGTTTTTGGGTGATTTTGGGTATTTAGGTAGTTCATTTGAAGCACGAAAAATAATGTTGCATTGAAACCATTTTTCGGGCCGCTTAATTGTTTTCTCAATTTACCCAATTATTTCAGGCTTAACCTGTATATTTTAATTTGAATCGTAATCAGTTTGCATTTCGAATTGTTCAATTTTCCAGTTCCGTCCATTTTTATACCTGTATCAGTCCCCGTTCGCTATCTTTAGAGCGCAGCGCTTTTGTTATCTCTTCTCCAGCGACTTGCGACTTGGCTGGAGCTCATTTTTCCTTTGGCGACTCGGCCTAGCAGCTCGCTGAACGAGAGATCTACCTTGTGCTTAATTAAGCATTCTATTTCGAGAGCTGAAAATAAATCAGGTATGATGGACTTTCAAACCTTGTTATTCCCATATTAATTAGTCGCTTTCAGCTCTTTTATTTCGACACGATTTTTCTGTGCTCCAACGGTGGGCGAATGGACGCAAGCATATTTCCACGTCCCGATTCCGGCAGCTCAATCGAAAGCACCATGTGCAGATAGCCCGTTGATTTCGGAAATCCCGTTTATGGCAACTCACGACCAACGCCAACTTTCAAGTATTTGCCGAGCACCAGAGGTTAGTCTGGTGAATTTTACTTATTTGCGATGCCAGTACGTGAAGAGTTACGCGCGTTATTAATGTGTTTATATTTAAATAATTCCTTAATTATCATCACAAGTAGTAATGGGCTTATTCGAATGAAAAATAACCGGTTATCCGGTTATTGAAATAACCTCTGTAACTCGGTTTTCGTTCCAAGTATTCGAATGAAAAATAACCTCATCGTGATACGTACTACGTGCCGTATCTCAGCGACCTGCGAGTGATCGAAATTCTGTAAATAGTACGTTATTCGTAACCATAAGCAAGGCAGATTGTACTGATTGACCCAAGTGAGGCTCGCGGCTGCTTGTTGATGTTATTAACACATTTGAGACTCCCAGTCGACCAGTTAAATTTATGGGGCCGTTCCTATTAAAGATTACGCTCTGCTGAGTATGAGATTTGCCGAAGCTGTGTTGGTATTAATTTATAACGGCCTAAATGTTTGCTTCGAAATGAAGTTGATTATGCCTAATAAGGAATAAACAGAAAGCGAAATAAGATTTGCCAATATCGTAACAGATTTATATTTAATTTTTAATCACGGAGCAGTCGATTTCGATGTTTAAAATTTTAAGTGTGCGTCCTTAGAACCGAGGAAGGCTGAACGTAGATAAATTATGGATTCTAAAATATACCGGTATGATGTGCAAGCGAAAAGAGAAGGGTGGCTACTAGAGAATTTTAGGAACTAAAAATAGATTCAATAGATAGGTACTTTGTATTCGCATATTTATAATTTGTTTAGGATTAGTATTGATATAGCTATGCTCAATGGTTTAAACTCCTTAGAAATCAAATAAAAATCATTTATACAATTATTATAATTAACGATTAACTGAGTTCCTCTGCTATCTGCAAGTTACGATGCCGATGCAGATGACGGTGAACCGCCAACCGGCAAACCGGCGAAATCGAAACGAATCGAGAGCCAACATTTATTCGAATGATTATTCAAATAATCATTCGGTTATTAATATCATTCGAATGCAAATAATTCGGTTATGAAAATTGTCCGGTTATGCCCATCAAAAATTTCAAGTTCAAATTTATTGTAAAAGGCGCACTCACGCTTAGGTTATCAGTGACCTGGGATTAAGGTTTTTACTGACAGCGATGTGCACATCTCTCGATTAATTCGAGAAGTTCAAATGTTTAAAAAACCCACAAAGGGGTTCCTTAGAATTATGCGTGTGGAAACCTCCCGTGAAACTTTACGATATTATTTTGTAATTTAAACAATTTGACAAACCATTTACCTACACTGTTTTGATGTTCAACCAATTTTTTACATTTAATAAACCCTCGTTAACCGTTGTTGGGTTATTCTTTTCGGAATCACTTTGATTTCTGGCGCCCTATTGTGTTTTGTAGCTACTTGCAGGGTGCACCGCTGAGCTCCAAATCTAAGACCTAAAAAGCGCCGAATAAAGCTAGTTCGGACCACACAGTAAGTGTGGTTACCTCAAAAAATCAGTCAATCTGCGTTCTGGCGGTTACCGATTTATTACCCTAGCTAAGACGCAGGTTGGCCTGTTTTTTTGTGACAGCATTTCGTTAGTTTAATTCAAAACTGATAAGTGCATTGTGATAATCACATACTCGGCACTTATCACTTACTTATTCTAGTAATTTTGACCTGGGAAAAATTGCAACACAATTGATTTTTTTTTGCATTATACTGTGAAAAGTGTGTATTTTAACATACTCAAAATCCCCACTAATCCCGGCCCGGGAAATCAGTCAAAATTCAAGATGGCGGCTGAATTTGCCATTTTCTCTATTTGATGCATTTATTGCCTTATTAAAGTTACTGCGCACTCAAAATAGGTACTTATTATGTACTGAAGCATGCCATTTACATCAACTCAAAATCCCCATTAATCCCGACCCAGGAAAGCAGTCAAAATCGTAGATGGCCGCTGAATTTTCCATGTTTGTCATTAATATACAGGCAGTTCTTATATAAATAACATGATTACATGTATTGTGTATTACACATCACATAACTTTTATTACACATCAGACTTAGAAGAACAAGAAAACGTAATTTCAATGTACGACGGGTGATCCCTATGCTCCGTCCCCGGCCAACTTCCGGTTACAAAATTAAAATTTATATCACCTTATTTTTCTACGTAATCTCCTTTAAGCCTAATGCATTTATCCCACCGATGCTCCAGCATTGTAACGGCTTCCTGGAAGAAGGATTGTCCAATCTCTGCAAACCACTGATTTACATCATCTGTCACTTCATTATTGCATGAAAATTTCTTCCCCCGAAGCTATTCCCTGAGTTTGGCGAACACTCTGTAATCGCTAGGGGCGAGATCTGGAGAATATGGCTGATGTTCAAGTAGTTCAAAGCCTGCATTGGCTATGGCAGCCATTGCAACACAAGAAGTGTGGCTCGGTGCATTATCCTGGTGATACAGAACACCACGTTTCAATTTGCCACGGCGTTCTTCCTTTATAGCTTCGCGCAATTTTGATATTAAATTTGTATAATAGTTGCCTGCTATTGTAGCTCCTTTTTGTAAGAAATCAATTAGAATTACTCCCTGGGCATCCCAAAAAACAGAAGCCATTACTTTTCCAGCTGATGGATAAACCTTAAATTTTCGAGGAGGTGGAGAACCATGATGCTTCCACTCCAATTATAAATCTTTAATGTCTTCACATAAAAAATGAATTTTAATATTAAGTCTTGGTAGAAATGTGAAATTTTGAAAATATTTAAAAAATTGAAAAATGAATTTTTAGGTAAAGTTAAAAAATAGGTGTTTTCTGGCCTTGGGATTGCTCAGTTAGATAAAAATAACACACTCTAAAAAAATCTCATTGAAATCTTATTTAATTTACGAAAAAGGGCAATTTTGACAATTTCGAAAAACTCCATTTTCTCAATAAGTAAAAATCACTCGGTATATATGATCAAGGCTAAATAGGTTTTTAGAGAAGCACAAATTATTGACGTAAAAAGTTTTTTTGAAAAATCAAAAATAATTTTTTCCCCATATTACGCCGATTTTTTGGCGGACACTGTATAACGATTCGTATGAAAGTAATTCAAAAGTATGATGTAAATGGCATGCTTCAGTACATAATAAGTACCTATTTCAAGTGCACATTATCTTTTTTACGGCAATAAATGCAGCAAAATAGAGAAAAAAGGCAAAAATCGGAAAATTTAGCCGCCATATTGGATTTTGACTGATTTCCTGGGCCGGGATTAATGGGGATTTTGAGTATGTTAAAATACACGCTTTTCAGAGTATAATGCAAAAAGAATCATTTGTGTTGCAATTTATCCCAGGTCAATTGTATTTTTACACTATTTCGACTGTACTATAGTGTTGGTTTAAGATTTGATATATGAATTTTCTGATGCTGCTATGACGTCATGTGACAGATGTGTACAATAATCTAGAAAATACTGCTCTCAGTGATTCCAAATAAGTTTTCTTCCTTATGTAAAAAATTTAACTTTAGTTAACGAATATTTAGACCCTTATTTATAATAAAAAACGCGCACCATGCTATTTGAACTCCATACCAAATTTTTCCAAGGGTACCTAATTCAGCAAAAATTATTATCTTTCCTAACGGCTGCTGGCTGAGTGCGAAATAAATAAATAAATAAATAAATAATTGCCCTTGTTCATAGGATACCTAGTTTATACTTCTTTTGTTGAACACTATCACACCTACAGGTTTCTAGCAATATTTCTTTATCATTTACCTGCTCAGACGAAGTCATTGTTCTAAAGACAAAAACGCTTTTGTTACCGTAATTCAATAGAAGATTGTTCTGCAAGTTAAGAAAAGTAATAATTTTCCAGCGAGTGTAAACGTTTAATTTACGAGCGAGCACAGCAAAGCGGGTGGATTAATTTTACACTTATCTAACGTGTTGAAGATGCTATTTTTTTATACCATAGAAAAATTTTGCCAACTGAAATGTTTACGTTTAATTTATGTGACGTCTACACTATTAATTATAATTTACAGAAAGCTAGGTGTTGTGAAATGCTCGTTAATATAACATTATGATAATAAACATATGTGATAAACTAGTGAATAAAAAGAAGTACTTTTCGTAACTAACATGATACTTGAAAAGTTAAACATTTCTTAATGGTATTGGAAAAAAGTGTTTTGTCAAATGATTTCTCAGTGATATCCTCTTTGATATACGGTTTATTAGAGGATGGCAGATTTGCAATTCGAAATCTTAATCGCGGTGTTTTTAAGTATGGTGTTTCATTGAATAAAATAGAAAAACTGATAGTTTTGAAATTTGATATTAGAATATAACTCAGACCTTGAGCAATGAAATATTATATTGTGCTTTTTAAAAAAAATTGGGAATACAATACTTCGCTCGCAATTTAGAGAAAGAAGACTAGAGAAATTTAATATATGTACAGTAAAGAAGAAGGTTGAGCTATGTTGGGAAAAATTTTCAAAGTGATAAATTGACCAGATTCGAATAATGATCCAATCCTAATATTAGAAAGTCTGCCGCAATGAACAACTTCTAGAACGTTCTAGAACCGTGCCACGTTTTAATTCTAGAAATATCTAGCAATCAATAAAAGCGTATAAATTAATAAAAATTATGTTGAACGTAGTAAATTCATGTAGAATCTTCTAAGGAATTGGTGAAAATGATTATCAGGTAGCTTGGCCTACTTAGGTAGGTTATTACTAGTTATTGCATAATGCCATGGCTTAGTCATTTTACTTCCCTCGTCTGAAAGACGAAGGAAGTATTGTAATCACGAAAAAATCACCTTCGGAGATTTCTTCAGATCTTCACGTTTCAAGGTCCCTAGATGACGAAAAAAAGGTTTTCTTAATTCTGTCTGTCTGCCTGTCTGTCTCTCTGTCTGTCTGCCTGTCTGTCTCTCTATCTGTCTGCCTGTCTCTCTCTCTCTCTGTCTGTCTGCATGTCTGTCTGTCTGTTGGCAGTATAGCTCAAAACCTATCTGTCGGAGGAAGACGATATTTTGCATACATATTATATATATACCTCGCATGAAACCGGTACAATTTCATACAAATATATACAGGGTGAGCACCTTAAAAAATATAATTTTGTTTATTTTTGGGTTAATTTTGAAATAGAAGGAAGTAATAACTTTCGCATAGGTCAGGCTTTACATTTACCGAAAATAAGACTCAACCGATACAGGATAATGTCACAAAAGAGTAAAAACATTTCTACAATATCACCGTTCTGTTTGAGAGGCGCGCGCCGGACTTATTGCAAAGAGGCTCGGTAGCGTAGTTGGCTTTACTCCTAACTTAATTTGATTTTTAAAATTATTTAGTGTCACAATGTCGACGAGGGAAGTTCTGGGTGAAGCCTTTTACAGATTTTTTTCGGTACTTCTTCAGTGAATATTCTTTCTGCTCAGGAAAGAAGTTAATACAAAATTTCACGTCCAATTCAATTTAGAAACGTCTGCATGCGTATTATGTAATTCCACAGTAATTTTAGCGTGTCATAAACCAAAACACATAAAGGTATATGACCTCGTACAATTCAACTACATTACTGAGCCCCGAAAGGTGCGCACAAGACACAGCTAGTACGTGGAAGAGACTGATGTTCTTCAGCGTGACAGTGGAACGACTATCTTAGACACAAAACTAGTTTTTATAAAAAAATATTATTATTAAGTTGGCTCTGCAACAAATTTCAGAAAAGCAAACTCCCATTCGTCTGACGTCAATGTTTCCTGCCCAGCTAAAAGACAGAAGCCATGCTACGTTAATCAAACTGTAGTCGAATTCCTGTGGTGACGTTCCATACTTTTAGTTCGTTTCTCCATGATTTGCGATCTTCAGCCCATTGGAAACCACTAAGAAAATATTAATTTAATCGAACATTCATAATGTAAATGAATGATAATATATGCGTGGAAGGTTTAATTATGGAATATGATCGGAACATTTATAAATTGTGGGTGGAAGTACAAGTGTTTCCACCTCGAGATTTTCAAATTTTAGAATCATTGAATAAAGTACTAAAAGGTCACTGTTTTCAATCAGATGCAGAAATGCAGTTATCTGTGCAAAAATTCTTGAAACAGTAGTCACAAAAATTTCACCACACAGTGGTATAGGTGCTTTAGTGTATACAGCGACTCTTATATAATAATATATATAATTTTTATAAAATAATTATGATCTCTATTGAACAAGCTTCGTAATATTGTAACGTCTCTGCTCTGGCTTTACAAAAATGTAACACAAAGGGGAAATTATCCTTTTAATTCCCCAGTTGCATTGGGCCTCGGATAGCTGTATGCATGAGCCATGGTATTGTGGATAAATCCAAAGAAAATAGTCGAAAATAAACGTTCATTAGTTCTCATATATTACAAAATATTTTTTTTTCATTAATAAAATATAACAAAATGTGTAATTCATATACAAGGTTTATAATATAATATTCTTCCGGGCGGCAACCCCTCTGGCACCGGCTCGTGCCGTCTAAATGGCCTTGGCTGGTTGGATTTCGCCTCCTGCGAAGGTTTCCAATATGCTAACCTTTTAATTTTGTGAAGAAAACAAAGATTAACAGTGTTAATAATGTGTTGTATTGAAGCTAATTGATCGTTATTAGTTTATAGGAGTGCTTCAGTATTCGTGGATCTCGAAGGTCAGTTCACCTCTGTCCCGATTATGCTACTATAATTTCGTAACGTGCGATTTCGGGGTTGTTTGCTTCGGAGGCTCCTAGATGGATTCGTGTCTTAGAGCGAAATACTAGACTTATACGGGGGGCACCAAGAAGTCGGATAATTCATGTAGTGTTTAACGCCCCAGATTTGTAACTTTTCCTAAGGGTTTCAAGTTATATCATACAGGGTGTTCGGGAGAAACTACGAGGAATATCGACACGTCACATAAACCAGCCTGAATGTCCAAATCGGGATGCTAGGCGAATGCTCGTCACTTGCACCGGCGCCGAAGCATTCACCAGGACAGGACGGAGATTAAACTCGTCACAGAACAGCGCCAAGTTCGATCGCGCTTTCGCAAAAGGGTGGTTGTACACGGCACTTGAACCGACGCCTTGTGCACAACCCAGGTAGGTTCTTCGGGTTTAGGAGATGTTATTGGTTAAGGCATGCAGACTAGAAGTTGTTCGTTCTGCCCGGAGAGCGTGCTTTTATACGGTTTTGGGGCCAGCATTATCTCAAATTCAGACTGGGGATTCAAATAGTGGGAAAAACGGCTGCGTTAAAGACGCTCGTCGCAGAGTCACCCACCGCGTGACTCCCACTCAAAACGTGCAATAAAATACCGAGCTAAAATGTGTCAAGGTGACGGCATGCAAACTTGAAATAAATTATTTGTTTGCCAAAAATTTGCTTCAAAGTTATCGTTACAATATAATGGCAATTATAAAATCAGACTATTAAATTTTAAAAATTGCGCTACAGAGGTGTTATAGCTACGACGATTAATGATAAGCATAACACACAATAAGGGTTTTTAATTAGCAAACCGTTTAGAACACCTATTAGTTCTGCCATTAAAGCTGCCAAACGCACCTACGAAGAAAGAATTGCTAATAGTAATAACTCTAAACAATTTTACGTACGTAAGAACATGTATGAAATCTAAGGTGTCAGTGCCACTTTTAAAAAAGGATAATGGCCAAATGTGTTCTAACAATAAAGAGACAGCAGACATTTTGTCTGAAATCTTTGCACAAGTATTTAGTCGTGAGCCAAATGGAAACATCCCCGCAGTCCTTTCAAACTGCGTGAACTCTACCCTTGATGTCATTTACTTTTCAAGTTACAAAAATTAAAACTTAATTCTGCACCAGGGCTTGATGGATTGTCTACCTATTTTCTTAAAAAATGTTCCGCTGCAGTATGCACTCCACTTTCTTTAATCCTCCAGTCCTCGTTCGACAATCATTGCCTGCCCTCAGTATGGAAATCAGCTTCAGTAACAGCTATATTTGAAAAGGGTGACAAACTGAACCCAAATAACTATAGACCTATAAGCCTGGTCCCAATTGTGTGCAAGGTTATGGAATCTATAATCGTTGATAAGATGGCTGCCTTTCTCCTAAAGGAGAATGTTATTCCCAACGAACAACACGGCTTTCTATGTGGCCGATCTACAGTCACCAATCTTCTACAATGCGTTAATGATTGGTCTTTGGGTCTGGATAATAAGCAACCGACAGATGTAATTTACTCAGACTTTGACAAAGCCTTTGACAAGGTACCCAGAAGACGGCTAGTGCATAAACTGAATCATGTTGGAATACGTGGCAATCTTTTACTCTGGATTAAAGATTTTCTGACCAACAGAACTTTCACCGTCCGAGTAAGTGACTCGTTTTTCACTCCTAAAAATGTCCTTAGTGGCGTCCCACAAGGATCCGTTTTGGGTCCAGTGTTATTTTTGGTATATATCTCAGACTTGCCACTGCACATCTCTTCAAACAAGTCATTTTTCGCCGATGACACAAAAATATACGCAAATCCTTTTACGCATCACCTCCAGCTCCAGAATGACCTGACTTCTATTATAAGGTGGTGTTACGAATGGCTACTGCCTGTGAACAGTGACAAGTGTGCGGTGCTTCATATCGGCAAAAATAATCTATGCTTCTCTTACAGCATCAATAACATCGAGCTTAAAAATGTCGATTCGTACATTGACCTTGGTATTCAAATAAACAAGAACCTTACGTGGTCCGGTCATGTTATAGAGGCATGTAAGCGTGCTAACAAAAGCCTTTTTCTACTAAAGAAGTGTTTTACTTGCGTGTCGTATCCGGTTTTTATTAAACTGTACAAAACTTTTGTGAGACCTCATCTTGAATACGCGGGTGCGGTCTGGTCCTGATTGGATTGCGGATCAAAACCATCTCGAGAGGGTACAGAGGTACGCTACTCGCATCCCTTTTGGAAGGGTAAGACCATCCTACGATGAGAGACTATCTATGGCGAATCTTCCTTCATTTACCGACCGAAGACTGCGAGGTGATCTAATAGTCACGTACAAAATTATTCGCAATCTGTTTTCAATTGACCTTTCGCATTTGTATATTTTGAACATAGACGATCGACTACGTGGTCATGAGTTTAAATTACGAAAAGAAAACTTCAAAACCAGGACAAGACAACATTTCCTGCCTAAGAGGATTTTCGACCCTTGGAACAACTTGTCAGCCGATGTAGTGTGTGCACCATCAATTAATACTTTCAAAAACAAGTACGACAATCTCTAATATATATGTCAATTCATGTTTGTTTAAATTGTATTGTATTATTTTTTTCTTTTTCTTTTTTATACCATTGCTGCCAATTGTAGTAATTTGTTTCTTCTGCATTATAGGACGTTTGTCTTCAGCCCTTATCTGAATATAATAAATAAATAAATAAATATATATTTCTAGCAGACGCACAAAATGTTCTACTATAAAAATGTACCGGGTGGCCATAAATATCTGATATCACATTACCTTTGAAATCAACGCCGCTTTATTAAAGTGATGAATCCAACTATACACTAAATGTCATTAATGTCATTAGAACTAAAATTCCTATCTGTCAAAAATTATTACAGATTGCAATAAGTATTGAAGTTAGAACGGGAGGTTTTTATAATCGAGTCGTAGGCTAAACTGCAGAATCTGGGGCACATTCCCCTCCTCTTATTTGCATTTTATTACATTTCATACCAATACTTATTATAATTGAAATATGTATAATGCTAACCAACATTTATAAGTAGCTAATTCCATGGCTACCGGGATCTCAGATATCTACTATAAAAATGTATTACAATTTTTGTCGGATAGATTTTGCTTTCGTCTCAACGATTGTTTATAAAAATCAGTTATAAATTTATTTGATCTCTCCGTAGAATCTATACAATCTATTAGAAGGTTAACCAACATGGAAACGGACTGTTCTTCCTTGATTAAGTGGACTGTCAAACATATCAAACATAATGCCACGGGTAAAAGTTTGGATATCACACTTTCCTGTGTTTTGGGTTATCTATTTTTGAATTGCTCTGTAGTCATGAAATAACTGCGTTATCTTCTGCGCCTTCATGAGAAACAATCAGGGTTCCGGATGGTGCAGCTTGAACAAGCGTCCACGTTCGATCAGTAGAGTTAAGCAACGCTCTTTCTGGTCAGAACTTGGAGTTCCACGGTTGCATCTCTCGGCGCCTCGTGATACGGCTGTCACGGAAATAGTTGGTCCCGGCTCTCATAACAACATTATGATAGTCGTTAGTGGGGTTGGAAGTCCCCATAAATGCACAGCGACGCCTATAATTGGCCTGACGGCTGTTGGCTGAGTGCGAAATAAATAAATAAATAAATAAATAAATACATATTGCGTATTAAAGGTGAAAATATTGTACCTGACGTGCTAAGAATTATAGTTGCGGATAATAACATTATACTTCGCCGGATGTCAAGGAGGGATGAACATGGTCTGTAATTATGCATTTTTTAAATATTTTCGCGAAACTATAACATAATGATCATGTTAAGCTCAATTTGACTAAAATGGTCGATTTTTTTGTATTTCCAATAAAGAGCACAATTTCTTAAAATGTATTATTATTATTATTACAAAAAGATTAGGACAGAGTATAACTGTATAACTGTCATGTTCAATTATCAACGATAAACCTTGTACCAAAGTAATAAACACAGTTAATTAAAAGTTTATTATAAACAAAAATAAAGTAATCGAAAAGCTAAAGCAAACACTGAAAAAGCACTAATCCATCTATACAAAACCCACAAGTTATTCACACCTATCTACAGAAAAAGGTCATGATCGAGCACTATGGTGCACTAGTCTCCACACAATTGTCAATTCGTTGTTAAGTCCTGTATCTGTATATCATATTTGTTTTTGAAGAATTTGACAGACGGTGCTGATACTGTAGCTTTAGGAAGTGAATTACATAGATGAAACACTCGATTGGAGAGAACATTTTGGAGCGCCCTGGTATGAAATTTCTCTCTTGTAAGTTTTAAAGCTAGGCTTTTGAGACGAATATCAGTGTTCATTGAAAATAAATGGCGAAGATCTATCGAAAATGTATTATGTCATATTTTGTAAGTGGGGATGAGATCATCTCTAGTCCTCCTGCCTGAGAGATAAGCAATTTTACCAGTTGTCGCCGATCTGCATACTCCCTATTGCATAAATTAGTTAGAACACAAGTAGCACGTCTCTGGACATTTTCCAATAGAATTTGGTATTTGGCACCGAATACGAAGGCCAAATTATTGAAATACTAATCATTTTAGTATAAAATTATTATTATCATTGTTATTATTATATCGGTGTAACGTCAACTGTTTTGACGATTCTATGCCCGAAAATGCTGAATTTCAAGCGACTGCTGTAAGTAACAGAAAACAATGGAATGAAAAAAAATTACCAAAAAAATTTGTTTTTCGTGAATTACGCATCTCGTATGTTTCGAGAGCGTATGGCCGAGCAAGCAACATACTTGTCTCAGGCGGCCGGGTCGGGTTCGATCCTCAGGCACTGCACCGACATTTTAAAAATTGTGCGCTCTTCCGCTACCACGCTAAGACCTGCGATAGTTGTTAACCCTTAATAAAAGACCTTTTCCGTCGACCTACCTATAAAATGTGATTTTAGGGACGCATTTACGTACGAAAACTGTCACATTTTTGGACACCATTAATTTTTCGTCCGCAAATACTTTTCGTCCGCAAATGCTTTTCGTCCGCAAACACTTTACGGCCGCACTTTACAGCCGCAAACGCTTTTCGTCCGTAAACACTTTTTACTCGCAAACGTTTTTCGTTCGCAAACGCTTTTTGTCCGCAAACGTTTTTCGTCCTCAAAAACTTGCCTGATTGCTTGCCTCGGCTATCGCCTCGTCTAGCAATTTCAGGCATCGTCCATAAAAAACAGTTTTTCGGCCTAGATACGTAAATAATTATTTCCTCACGTTTGACAGGCAAGCCTAGCCACCTACCCAGTTTACGAGTAAAGAAGGCTCATAAAACCACTTCGTGATTATACACTGGCCTAGAATAGGAGGAAAAGGAAGACGCCTTTCGATTGTAAAATGGTGGCTCTGAGTATAATGCTATATAGAATGCTCAGCATTTGCCCTGTATATTTTTGTATTTTTGAAAAGAAATTTTAATGAGCTCTCTTTTTATATCTTCTTTTATCACAACTCTGGAAAATGAACAAAAAGCACAATCTAAGAGTACAAACCCTAGAAATGGATGCCGGTAGAGACTTAATGAAATAATGTAATTTAATAACTATCAAAGTTTCATTTGCACAAGGAAAATTACAGGCACCAATAGATTCTTTGCCATAAAGTTTATTGTACTCACGAAATGGTCACATTTACGGCATAATTTTGTTTTAAAAGTCAAATATAGGACAATCTTGTATATAGTAGCCACATAACTCATAGTTGAATTAAGTTAAGCACACATATAAAATGCATTTCACACAGCACCAAGTACGATCGAAGATCTTCCGTTGTCCATCTCAAAATGTGGGGGGTTATTTTTTGGAAAAATCAGGTCAAAATTCACCTAGAGGTCTCATTTTTAGCCACACAAAGAACCAGCAAACGTATAGGGATACATGTTAGTATTAGTTGGCACAGAATAAAACATTTTGGACACGTTTACGTGCGATTTAATGTGCGTTTTAAACCTGCAGTGTAGCTGCGGTTAAATTGCGTATAAAATCGTCTCAGAACACCAGAACTGTATACACTCGGTGCACTGGCAAAACAGATTGGGCCGTTGGTATGTGCTGGAGCTACAATCGAATCAATTTATTTCACCAAACATGCTCCAGAGGAATCCGTTCAGTTCATAAAGCATGCACATACTTGGAGGAGGAGCTGTTGGACATATTGGGGCCTTCAACCACTAGCAGCGCTGTGGGGCTTCGTGCGAGATTGCAAGATGCACATAACATCGATCAATGTGCACATAAGTGCAGTAGGGCTGTGGAATAACCTTTCCGACATCACATCTGGGTTGTGTGTGTGGCGCAGTCCGACTCACGCTAAAAACTGTCCCTTACGACATCGGCATGTATTTGCGTGAGATTTGGTACATTTATGCACTAAAATACTCCGAAGACGATGGTGTTATTAGTTTTGCGTTTAGATGTAAGGCTTTTGTACAATTGGGATACGCATTTTAGTAATTTGCGATTTTTAAAATTTATTTCATATTGTTTTTAGGTGACGTCAGTTTCAGCTAATTAAAGACTTAGATATAAGCATTCAACTTTTTTCTTTTCGGAAGATATAAAAGAGTAGAGCTCTGAGATGGAACTTCTTGAAATGTATCTGTCGTGTTACATCGCACTCTTTGTCGTTCATTTTAGAGGTTAAGATGTTCGTTTTAATTTGACGTATCAGTCTAATCTGTTAGGAAACGTTTAATTACTTGAAAATAAATATCAATCATTCATGAACGGCGTTTTGTTTTAAATGTGTGCTTGATTTATTTCTTTTTGGTACAATAATTCAATTAAGTACTTCGAAAAAACTTGCGTTGTTCGAGGAGGAACCAGCAGCCATCTTGGAATTATTTGGAAAGCAGATTCCAGAAAGGGATGTCGACAGTAGTATGGAGAACAGAGTAGCGAAATATTTTGTGCTAGTGTTTATTCTTTTGCTCGCGTATTTATTGTAATGTTGAGCTTTACTATGATAATTAAGCTGGCGAAAATGGGTGTTTGAAAAAGTCAGTAATATAACAAAGCCTTCTTTTTTCGATTCTCAAATAATTTATTATAGTTTACTTCCATGAACCCACGAATTGTGTGATGTCTTGTTTTGTCAATTATAACCCTGAATTGGTAAAACAAGAGTGTAAAACAAGAGTCTCATATAATTTGTGTTCTTAGAAAACTTGCTACACACGCCAGTAATAATTAATTTATATGCAGTCAGGTACCAAAAATAAATTATAGCTGCAAGGGTATTTGTTACAGCAATCAAATAAATACAATTAATTATTATTTATAATAATAAAGAACGCGGGGGTTCATAACGATATATATACACAAAAATAAATAAATGGAATGATCACATTTTCCTGAATACAAGAATTTATTCTCCTTCGAATATTATTATTGGCCACTAAATGTTTTCTCTCGCAATTAAAGCAAATACGTTTAAAAAGTTTTTTTTTCTATTTTGCATCTCTAATACAACTATTAAAGCACTCACAAGGGTGCGCTTATAGCTCATTTAAGTTACTTTATAAGGACAGTGCGGCCAATTCTAGGTGGCGGCCATTTTTAGTCGTTTTTCTTACAGCCTACATAGAGATCTCACAATATCTCGGTTGAATTCAATAATGCAGACAGTAGTTGAGAATAAGCAGGCATATTAAATGAAGAATGTAGTATTTTAAACAATTATGCTCTCTTCAAATGGCAACCAATCGCTGTTAGATGGTTAAAAGCAATTAAAACTTTCATAGGTATTCTATCTACAAATAACTCCGATTTTATCAAAAAACTGTTTTGAAACGATGATATTGAAACTATAAATTATGGTTTTTCAGTGGAAAATGTCTGAAATATTACTGAAATGTCACTATAAATAGCTGAGTAAACAGCAAGAGGCGTATGTACCCTGTTGACTCGATTTTCTGTAATGATTAAGAGGCTTTGTATGATATTTTTTTAACGGAGTAATTTAGTAACAAAATGCAAATTACTAAAGTCTAAATGATTGTTTGGTTAAAGTTTAGTTTGCAGTCTTACTTACTTTATGTTTGTAGTAATACAAGTATAGGTACATCAATAATGATATTAGATTTATTTTAATACTTAAACCATGTTCCATAACCGAATGACTTTTTATTAAGTTATAAACTGTCAATGTCTTATTTTGACTTTTTGTAACTAAATATTGGCACACTGCTAAAAATGTAACGCCTCGTTTCAACTTTGTTTCAAAAGTGCGTTAATGCATTTAACACCGACTTTCGCATCACCTTATAGCTATATTTTGTAGCAAAAGTATTCAAGCTTATAGCGACAGGCGTTCGCATTCAGAGATTAAATCACCTGCACATTTTCGCGTTTGAATTTGTCGTCGCATTTTCGATCCACGTTGGCTGTAAAAAACAGTGCAATATCTGGTTTAGTATTGATTTTTCGAAGCGTTCTTGTTTTTCAAGCAAGCGAAGCTGCTTGTAGCATTGTTTGCGGACGCGCTTCCGGTGCGGCGCTGGTAAGAGCGTTTCTTCTAATTCTATTCTTTGCATATTAATTTTGGTTATTTAGGCTGGATTGCTCTGCGCTTTCGCTCATCGATATCACTGCAAGGCGTCCGCCACATTAAGCCGTTCGGTAAGAATGCTTTTGCGAGCTTATTTCACTTTCTAATTTTTCAAATATTTAGGGTTCAGTTTGGGTTGAAATTCGTTTGGTTTGGGCTAGAAACCGCTTGTATTGGCTCACTTCACGAAGGTTAGATTCAGCATCCCGAAGCTAACGTTTCTAGCTTCCCGAATTCGCGCTTGTACGTCGCCAGGAATATCCTTCCTTTTGGATGCTAGTTTATTTCCAGCGTCGACCTTGGAGTCATGCAGTCGAGTTAGCCTTGAGTCTTCGTAGAAAAAAGCAACGCATCGGAATTTCCCTGCCGGTAGCTGGAATTAATCTTTATTTAAACTGTAAGTACATGCTCTTATAAGCATCTTTTTTATCGTCAAAGGCATTATGCCACAACTTATATCAGTTCTACTAAGATCTTAGCAAATCAAACTGAGCGAGTTTAATCAACCTTTTTGGCTCAATTGTTATTACCGCTAAGTGCGGGTATGTAAATAATTCAAAATTGCTGAAATAGTGTGTATATTATATTATCATTAATGCGATTGCACAGGTGTTAGCCTGTAGTGGTTATTTAAGCTATACTTAGCGAATTCCGAAATGCCACTTCGAATTGAAGTTTTTAAAAGGTTGTTTTGTTATATAATAAAATCTCAAGTTCCGGCTTCACAGATGTTTATATTTGTTTAGGTTTTGTTTTTCTTATCTTAGCGCTCGGCTCGGAGCTTGACCTTTCGCGTATCCTATTTCACGTGCGCGCTGATTCAAGACTCGCAGCGCGTAGCGCGCGGTTTGCTTGTAAACAATAAAAGCAACAACGAATTATCTGTGTTACTGTACTGTTCTCCACAAAATAATGTAATCAAGATAATCTCTGAAACCTTTTTTTGGAGTGTTATAATTCAAGCTGTTTATTGGGTATTTCGGTGCCCTACAAAATTAAAAATATTACAATTTGAACGTTTTTCGGAAACATTATTTATTCATTGATAACAAGGACAGATGGTTTTCCGAAACGTTGACATTTTTATATTTTAAATGTCGTAGGATGGTGAAATATCCAATAAACAGTAATATAATCAAGGTGTACTTGCTTTTTATAGTCAAGTGAAGCTATAAATATTATGGATTGTTGTAATCAGAGATAAAGATACTAATGAAATCTGTAAAAAATAAATGGCTTCGAAAATCAAAAATGTTGTGGATCTAAATAGACTAAGCCGCAATATTCTACCTAAAAGCTGCATTAAGTAAGCTCCTACTTATTTTAAAATTCCTACTTTCTACGAAACTACTTTCGAAAAAAACTTATCATATTTTCGAGATAACTCAAACTAAATTGAGTAGATCGAATTTAATTTTTCCTTACTTTTACGATAAAGGAAGTATTGGATTCACCCCAAAAATTCGAAATTGAGTTTTCAATAGATCTTTACGTTTTAGAGTGCCCTGGACCCGAAAAACATGTTTTTGTTCATTGGTCTGTCTGTGTGTGTGTGTCTGTCTGTGAACAGAATATCTCAAAAACGAAAAGAGGTATGGCGTTTAAACTTTATATATAAGTTTTGTGTACTGTGTAGATCCGACAGCAAGCTTTTGAAGAAAATCGCATAACCGGAAGTATGCTGTTTACTCTCGTAATTTTTTCAGTTTTTTTCAATTTTTTCAAAAACGGCTTTTTTCAAACTTTACATTTTTATTATATTTTTAATGTGTATTGATGTGAGATAGGTGATTTTCCAGTTGAATACCTCTAAAATGGGTTTCTTTGGTTTTTTTTCTATTTTTGTATTAACTCCTATTTTAAATAAAATACCCGGTATACTATTACATTTTTTAATTCAGCTTAAAATTTTAGAGAAAATTGGTCTCTTCAACTAACGCTCTATTTTGTACGATTTCTATCGAATTTGTAATTTTTGAAAATGTTTAATAAATGCTTAAAAATTAAAAATCATATTGTCGGATAATTATAAGATCACTGTAATAGTAGATTATGCAATAAAGGAGAGAAATGCGTTATTTTGCTGAGGTGCAATTTCTCACTCGAGGGCGAAGCCCGAGAGTCAGAAATTGTACTGAAGCAAAATAGCATTCTCTCCGAGTTGCATATACTATTTTTTTCACGTTGCAGGAAGATTAAAAACGAAAAACCCGTTTTTTTTAAACGTCATTTATTGACATTTTAGTTACAATTATTTTAAAATTAGTAACCTATGGTAAATTTTAAAGTTGATGGCACTGTAAGTCATTATGACAAGAGCTCACAATTATGTCAAATTCGAGGTTAGCAGGTTAGTTTTTGCGTCAGTTTGTGTCAAAACTGACGCAAAACCTAACCTGATAACCTCGAATTTGACATAATTGTTCTGTCAGTCATAATGAAAACTCTCTAGGGAAATTTTTGTCTTATTTAGTCTCTAGGGAGCAAATGTTCTACTTCTGTCACAATTTTGATGCTATAGAAACGGACTTCTACTCCCGGTCGTGGAAAAAAAAAAAGTTGTGTGCGTGTATCACACCAGATTTTTAATTATAACTTAGCACCTAATAATGCAGAGTTTTCCCTGTATTGTATTTCTTATCGTTTCAAGGATGGTCCTAATAGCGAGCCTCAAAAGTCAATTACCCTGCATGCAGGTTTAATACTAGAAAGGTGATGATAATATTAATGATGACAATGAAATGTAATTTTAGCTTTTCCGAACATTCGATTTTTTTTGCGAGACACCAGTTCAAAAATTCAAAAGTTTTAGGCAGTTCCCACAGGTTGGTCATTTAGGATTTTTGGATATAGGCTCTCGGATAAAACAGAGTTTTTAACAACTGGCTCTAGACCTAGACTAAATAGAGTAACAACTATAATACAATTGAATCGTAATTATATCTTATAAAAAATCTGGTGTGATACACGCACACAACTTCCTTTTACAATGATCTTATAATTAGCCAAAAATTTGATTTTTAAATTTTTAAGCATTTGTCAAAAAATTTCAAAAATTACAAATTCTACAAAAACGGTACAAAATAGAGCGTTAGTTGAAGAGACAAATTTTCACATATAATCTCATAAGAGCATCAATTCTTTCCGGAAATTTTTTTTGAGTGCGGTCCAACAACGTCGTATTAATTTGCCCGAGCGGGACGAGAGGGCAAATTAGGACGTTGTTGGAATGCACGACAATAATTTCCGGATATGAATTAATGCTCGAATGCAGATTCGGTAAGAAAATCGTAACGCCACAAACCCTCACAGTTAGGTTGGTCTACCTACAAAAAATTTCCAAGAAATTTTTTTATTGTCTTGGTTACGTCTCGTGAACTAATTTTTCTATTGGTCATTAATGAGTGTCGTACGATTTTCTCTAGAATTTTAAGCTGAATTCAAAAATGTAATAATATACCGAGTGTTGTATTTAAAATAAGAGTTAATAAAAAAATAGAAAAAAAAACAAAAGAAACCCATACCAAGTATTCAACTGGAAAATAACCTATGAACCTATGAACCTGTGAAGTTTTAAAAAAATTGTTAGGGCCGTTTCTGAAAACATCGAAGAAAACTGAAAAATCACAAGAGTAAACACCTACTTTTGGTTATGAGATTTTCTTCAAAAGCTTGGTGTCGCATCTACATAGTACACAAAACTTATATATGAAGTTCCAACGCCATACCTCTTTTCGTTTTTCAGATATTCTGTTCACAGATATACACCGAGACAGACACACACACACAGACAGACCAATGAAAAAAAATCTGGTGTGATACACTCACACAACTTCCTTTTACAGTGATTTTATAATTAGCCAAAAATTTGATTTTTAATTTTTAAGTATTTGTCAAAAATTACAAATTCTACAAAAACGGTACAAAATAGAGCTTTAGTTGGAGAGACAAATTTTCTCTAGAATTTTAAGCTGAATTTAAAAATGTAATAATATACCGGGTGTTCTATTTAAAATCGGAGTTAATAAAAAAATAGAAAAAGAAACAAAAGAAACCCATTTTAGAAGTATTCAACTGGAAAATTATTTATCTCACATCAATACACATTAAAAATTTAATAAAAATGTAGATGTTGAAAAAAATTGTTGGAGCCGTTTTTGAAAAAATCGAAAAAAACTGAAAAATTACAAGAGTAAACACCTACTTCCGGTTATGCGATTTTCTTCAAAAGCTTGTTGTCGCATTTACGCAAAACTTATATATGAAGTTTCAACGCCATACCTCTTTTCGTTTTTGAGATATTCTGTTCACAGACAGACAGACAGACACACAGACAGACAGACAGACAGACCAATGAACAAAAACATGTTTTTTGGGTTCAGGGGACTCTAAAACGTGAAGATCTGTTGAAAACTCAATTTCGAATTTTTGGGATGAATCCAATACTTCCTTTCTTGTAAATGGAAGTAAAAAACAGAATTTCTCACCACACTAAACCACCGATTTTTGTAAAGTTATCTGCAATTACTCCTCGAGGAAATAAACTGTTATATTTGATAATTAAAGATTCTAGCAAAACGAAATTAAATTTAATAGTAGTTCCAACTATTTGACTTCGCCAGTGACTGCGTAGAAATTAATTTAATTAGTATTAAATGGTATATTTAGATATGAGAAGAGAAGCATATTCGATTTAATATTTCGCCTATTAACAACTAGAGATCCTATCTATTAACACTTCATCAATTTTAAAAAGTAAAATATAAGCTGGAGATTTCTAAACTGCCTCGTGCGATGTGTGTATGTCATTCACGGGTCGCCGACCAAGCAGCACGAATTAATTCTGTATGAGCGGAAATACAGAGTTGGTTCTTATTCTGTGCAGTACATGTGTGAATGACAACATTGTTGAGGCAGATTACAATATAAAAGTGAAATATGAAATCAAACGAACATTTTCCTTTGGAAAGCAACACAACATATACAAAAACAGGTTTTAAATAAGTCTTAACATAACGCACGATCAATAACTTTTCAATTTAATGTTGGCCGAGCATATAAAAGCATGTGCTACTGGGTGTTGGCTCTAATGCTTGTATGTTGTTTTACAAAATTATTTTCTACAATAGCGAATATAGTATGTACAGTCGCGGAAATAAAAATCCGGACGAGCCTTATAGAGGATTTTTGCAATTTTTGGGTAATTTAAATTGAGATTTGCGTTTCTAGGTTAGCAATTGACAGTTAAACAATGAGGCATGCTGTTATATACGAGTAATTATTTTGACTTTGACTAATTTCACCAGGTAATGTGATAAGTAAAGCAAAGAAAGGTGTACACTGAATAATATTAAGTGTCCGGATTTTTAATCCGTTACTGTACTTATGTAAATATTTTCCGTCCAATTTCTTAAATATACAGGGTATTCCATAAATAAGTGAATACAAAAATTGCAGCATCCTGAAGAAGAAAATTGCCTCAAATTTTCCTAGATTTTTGAAAAAATCGTTCGGTTTGTCACCTGTGACCAGGATTAATTTTCGTGAGTCGTATTACCTGTGAGTGTCACATGTCACATAAACACTTGCAATTATAAACAAAACGTCTAAGTCTGCACCTTGCGTTGTTATAGCTATTAACATATCTAGGAATGTTATGAGTATCATAACTGCCGCAGATGTTTTGAATTCCGAGCTCGTAGAGCGAGGATTTTAAAACTTCTAAGGCAGTTATGATTCATAACATCCGTGATTTGTTCAATAGTTTATCGGTTGCTATATGGTTATGGTTGCCATGTAGGGTAATATTCTTTAACCCTACAGATAAGTTATGATCTAGTTACCAGCCTACTTTTATATATGTAAACAAAGGCTTAATATCCTGAAACCGATAAATTTTATTATCATAGGAACTTAATAATAATATTAAGTTCCGTTGTCAAGGGAAAACAGCAAACAAATATAATCACCGAATTACACGTTTTGTTACTAAAGGCGGCTTTACACGTGTATAGTAGCAAAAGCAAGTTACTGAATAAAAAACCACAATTTTAATTGCATTGCACATTGTTGTAGAATAAATATTGGTAAATATAATTATCATTTCGTAATCTGTTCCTCTTTACCTTACGGCGTATAGGTCTACATTTTACGCAAGTAAAAATCCAACTTACCAAAATCTTCAACAGCACCAAAAAAACAAACCGAACAATATATCAACTCAACTACTCAACGCGATAAGGAATGGCAAACTGAAACTAAGGTTAGATTTAACGCGCGCTAGTGTTAAATTTAGGGAAAACTATATTTGTTACTAATAATGCTAGGGAATTTGACACTGCCAACTTTGGTTTCTAGGAGGGTTTTTGTCTTTGCTGGTATTAACCAATGGATCAGCTAACCACGAGCTGAACTCGGTTTGTACAACGCTTACGCTTCTGAACCAAGGTCAATTGCTAAACCATGGATCACCTAAACCAGTGGTTAACTAACTATTGTACAACTGGCCCTAAATCAAGTACCTAAAATTTAGTAGTTTAGTTAAGCGAGAACGTTTACACACATTTTAGCATAATTGTTTAGTTGACGTTGACTTGGCACAACGTGCAATAATTCGTTCGTCAGTAAAGAAATGTATTTTTCACTTATGTGGTGAATTGGCGGATATTATTTTTTATTTCTGCAACTCCAAATCCCACAATTCCCATAATGCCCCCAACTTCTTTGTAAGCCGTTTCTCGGGCTTGTTTATTCTTGTAAATGTTAGCCCTGGTATTCCACAAACATTCTCTCTCTCGATATTCTTGCACAAATTGCAATGTATCTTCATTCCAACGCGACGCCATGTTTCAACAAATTACGTAGCGAACGACTGGTCTAACCATATATGTATTATACATATATTGCTAGTAGCTCCTCGGAACGCCCGAAAACATTACGGCGCCGACATAGTTTCACTGAGAGTATAACGCGTGTCGTGCGCATGCGTAAGAATTCGAACTCTGCCTTTAGAAGCGAATTTTAAACTTGACCACTTCTCCATTGGGCGGACGACGCCGCCGCGCTTGCGCACAGCACACCATTATACATTGAAGAGTTGGTTGTCTGTCTCACTTCCTTCGTGAGTTTCACACTCATAAACGCTAGCTAAGTACCTATTAAATATATGGGTCTAACTAATACACTTCACTAAACTAACCTGTCTACACCTGCTTAGTTTGCGTTTAGTTACCGAAAATCGTAGTGGGGATACACCACTTGCTCAAGTAAATAGAACTGATTTCTATTCACTTGACTAAGCAGTTTACTAAATTCTTTACTTGCTCAAGTACTAAACCTTAAGGCGGCTTTACACGTGTATAGTAGCTAAAGCAAGTTACTAAATCAAGTAGCTAAAATTTAGTAGTTTAGTGGAGCGAGCACGTTTACACACATTTTAGCATAATTATTTAGTTGACGTTGCTTTTTTAGAATGGCACAACGTTCGTCATTAAAGAAATGTGTTTTCCCTTAAGTTGTAAATTCGGGAATATACGTAATAGCAAGTATGGCTATAATAAAAAAAGCGCGTGTGGAGCAGGAAATGGTTATCTTGGGCTTGTTTATTCTTGTAAATGCATTTTAATGTTGTATGTATCTTCATTACAACGGGACGCTTTGTTTCAATAAATTATCTAGCGAAGGCTGGTCTGACTAATACAGTTTACTAAACTAACCTGTCTACACTTGCTTAGTTTGCGTTTAGTTAACGAAAATCGTGGTGGAGGTACGCCACTTGCTCAAGTAAATAGAACTGATTTCTATTTACTTGACAAGGTAGTTTACTAAATTCTTTACTTGCTCAAGTACTAAATCGCACTAAACGTAAATGTTTACATGATGCAAGTAACTAAATTAAGCTACTTGATGTATTAACTTGCTTTAGCTACTATACACGTGTAAAGCCGCCTATACTAAACGAAAATGTTTACATGATACTATAGCCCCTTTATTTACAAATAGTAGCGACACCATTTCATGTTGCCGCTGGGGAAAAATCACGTTGGTATCCCTTAAGTCCCTAGCATATTTAAAAATCGCCTAGGAAATTGCATAATTAATTAAAATGTGACATTGACAGTTGTCGTGTTTTTATTAATTTTTCTCTTCGGGGGCTAATTCGAAGTCGAGGACGTGGAAATGCCAGGGTGTTGTGTCGATAAGTGTAAAAATAATGGCAGAAAAGGATTTCAGGTATTCAGATCTGTTATTTTTTCACTGTTTACACTGAAATTTATAGTTTAGTAACTTTTTGTATTTTCATGTTTGCATCAGGTTTGCTCCACGATGTCGCTACTATTTGTAAATAGAGGGGCTATACATGATACAAGTAACTAAATTAAGCTACTTAATTTAGTAACTTGCTTTAGCTACTATACACGTGTAAAGCCACCTTAAGGCTGTATCACTGACTTACATGCTCAGCAGCCAGAAAAAATATGTTCATGCCAAAGTAATAACGTTTTAATCGCTTGCATAGCATGGAGATCTCATAAACGATAATAAATACAACGTTAGTAAAATTAAACAAAAATGTCCAGTATTCCAAGTGCTAATCTGTGAAACTTCTTTGTGGCGCTTCAATAATCATAGTACTTTTGGGTATTTCGCCACACTACAAAATCAAAAATATTAGGACATGAACGTTTCGGAAGAAAAATCTACTTCTGTTTCCAGCAATTAACTAATTAAATTAAAAATTAACTAGGAAACCTTGTGCGACTAACCTCCCCAATAAAAATGTGACATTGACAGCCGACTACTTAAATGTATCGTGTGTTCCAAAAAAAAACTCATTCGCAGCGTACCCTGATCAAATTGTAGTTTGCCGTAACCATATAATGTATTATACATATATTGCTAGTAGGGCCTCGGAACGGCCGAAAACATTACGGCGCCGACATAGTTTCACTTAGAGTATAACACGTCTTGTGCGCATGCGTGAGAATTCGAACTCCGCCTTTAGAAGCGAATTTTAAATTTGATCACTTCCCCATTGGGCGGACGACGCCGCCGCGCTTGCGCACAGCTCACCATTACACATTGAAGAGTTGGTTGTCTGTCTCACTTCCTTCGTGAGTTTCCCACTCATAGCCGCTAGCAATATAGTAAGTATTACATATATGGCCGTAACTTGAGATATACCCATTGATGCAAATGAACTACCAAGTCAGAGAGAACTAAATTACATCTTGACCTTGAATTATTTTCCTAAAAATATACAAAACAGTTAACAAAAACAATTTTTATTGGCCGTTATGATTATTATACCCGTTGTTGTTATGTACATGCCATCTTATTTTCCTTTTTACTTCCTTTTACGATAAAGGAAGTATTGGATTCACTCCAAAAATTCTAAATTGAGTTTTCAACCGATCTTCACGTCTTAGAGTCCCCTGAACCCAAAAAACATATTTTTGTTCATTGGTCTGTGTGTGTGTCGGTCTGTGTGTCTGTGAATAGAATACCTCAAAAACGAAAAGAGTTATGGCGTTGAAACTTCATATATAAGTTTTGTGTATTATGTAGATACGACAGCACGCTTTTGATTTTTCAGTTTTTTTTATTTTTTCAAAAACGGCTCTAACTATTGTTTTCAAGCTTTACATTTTTATTACATTTTTAATGTGTATTGATGTGAGATAGGTGATTTTCCAGTTGAATACTTCTAAAATGGGTTTGCTTTGTTTTTTTTTCTAGTTTTTTTATTAACTCCTATTTTAAATAGAACACCCAGTATATTATTACATTTTTTAATTCAGCTTAAAATTCTAGAGAAAATTTGTCTCTTCAACCAACGCTGTATTTTGCACCGTTTTTGTAGAATTTGTAATTTTTGAAAATGTTTGACAAATGCTTAAAAATTTAAAATCAAATTTCTGGCTAATTAGAAGATCACTCTAAAAGGAAGTTGTGTGAGTGTATCACACCAGATTTTTGCTTGATAAAATTAAACTTAATACAGTGTAAACGTTTACTTGTCACAATGACAGATGTGTTCATAAACATATTACAATCTGACAATCACCTACAGACTTAAGTTAAGACATGACTAGATTTCCTATCTTTCTTTCCAAGGCCTACCCTAAATGATTTTTTTGTGGAGCACACGATATCTTTAAGAATGAACAGCCAACTATTATTTAAATCAACTAAATTTGTGAACACGCATTCTTCTTAGCTCAGTAAGATATACACAGAATCTTTAATTTTACGTCTAGCTGATATCGATTCTTTTGATAAAATCTCGGATTATGCCAATGTATTTTGTGGATATTATTCTAAGCATGTTCTGCTATTTTCGATTTGTCAATGTGGTATTTCTTAATTAAATTTTGGTGATCTTTAACCCTAAGTTCTAAAAGCCTTCATGTTTTACCGATATAGTGTTTCCCGCAGTCATAAGGAATACTATACATACAATTATTTGAATGTTATTCTTCGTTGAACGGTTTTGTTTTTGTAACGATCAACTGCAAAATATTCATAGATTTGAATACAGTCCTTACATTAAACCTATTTCCAATTCGTTTAATTTTGTCAGACATGCTGGAATAAAAGGTATAGTAAGAGTGTTATATTTTTGAGAGTCATTTTTCTGTAAATGCGTGTTATTGTTTCGTGTATCTAAATGTTCCGAACAAGAGGCTCGGGACAACCGATATCTTTTAAAACATTTATAATAATTTTTTTCCCTTTTTGAAGATTTCATTATTAGAGCAAATAACGTTGGCTCTATCGTAAAGAATTTTTACAACACCTGTATTTATGTTTTTGTGATGGTTGGAGTTAAAATGTAAGTATCTATTAGTGTTGGTTTTCTTGTAGTATACTAATGTTTCAAAGGTAGGCGTGATTAGTGGATCAAGAAAAGGTAACTGATTGTGTTGTTCTGTTTTAATGCGAATTTGATGGAGGTTTCTTTACTCTTAATATGTTCAATAAATATGTTAACTTCAGCAATACGATAATGCCAAATTCCAAAACCATCATCAACATACCTCCACCAAACTATTGGTTTGTTTGTGTATGTGTAAACATATTGCTCAAAGTTTTCCATAAAAATATAACTAACAATGGGAGATCAAGGGGAACCCACTGCCATTCCGAAATCTTGTTGGTCGACTTCATTGTTAGTTTCTCTAATGTTTTATCGTTTTGTAGTCTTTGCTCCATGATGTTAAATGTTTTGTGTGGTGGAACATTTGTGAACAGGTCAACTACATCAAAAATAACCATTAAGTTTTAAGTGTTCATGTTTGTTTTTTTAAGTTTTTCAAGAAAATGTCTTTTTATTGTATGGGTCTATATTTCCTGATAAAGGGTTAAGTATTTCAAGTAAATATTTAGCTAAACTGTAACATGGTGAATCTATAGAACTATTGCCTAAATCCTAAATGGTACGTTGGTTTTGAGTATTTTTGGCAATCCACAAAAGTGAGGAGGTTTTCTCCACCAAGGGAGAGAAAGTAAAATAAACAATTTTCACCATGGTAACTAATAAATTGCTAAGTTACTAAATATGACTATTTTAATTTTGACGTTTTAAAGAGCTGTATTGTCAGGTTGACAGTTAAAATATTTTCGAAATTTGTTGGGAATTTAGGTATTACGCCGTTTGGTAGTGCAAAAAATAGTATATACACCACGGTAGCGAATCGTCTTATAACCTTCGCGCTTTAGATACTTCGCGCTGCGGGCTCAGTATCTAATATGCGCTCAGGTTATAATACTGCGCTTCGCTACCTTGATGTATAATATACTATTATTTCGTATTGTGGCAAAATACCCATAAAAATAGCATGATTCCAAGTTTATTTGTTCTACAGAAAAAAATTAACTAGATTTTCAATTTTCGTTTTTTGGATATAAGTAATTACGTTACTATCAAGGATATCGCAAAACCGTTTCGACACTATTAAGTTCCATTTTACAAAGATTTCGAATCTGAACTAAAATATTTTATACACTTTCAAGCAGGGCCGTAACTAGGCAAACTTTTATTGTAGGCAAGCCAACATTTTTGGGCCCCTCAGTACAAAAACGTTATATGTGACAAAACATACTAATGATACTGTATGACTTCTACATTTATCTCCGGATATATGATATAATATATTCAAACAAACAGGTAGATATTCAAATATAAATCCAACATTTTGTATTAAAACATTTTGAAAATAAACAACTAAATGTTAAAATAAGAAAATTCAACACAAATAAAATGAGAAACCAAGATTAGAAAACACAATTCTAATTTTTAAAAAGTACATATTGTTATGTATTCAGTAGAACATTTTACAAATCCTTATATATAAACATATGGTGTGCCCAAAATCGGAACGCCACTGCGTCATTTATAGCAGAATGATAAGCATATGCATTTATCAGTGAACACGAGTTCAAATTCCAATAGCTGCAATGTTTCTTTTTAATTTCCAAACTCATGTAATTCGCTTTACTAAGTGTTTCTGTATTATTAGCAGCATTAAGGTATTTTTTACCTATTTTGTAGAGAATTTTGAAAACATCAACCATAATTCGATCTAGCAAAAGTAGTTTTTCTTGCAGCGCGCTTTCTGTATTAAAGACATTTACAAAGATATTAAAGACGTTGAAAGCATTTTCTTTTGTAACTTTTTTATTTTAAAAACACAAAAATTATTTTAATAGGAATAAGACCACCTATGTTGTGCGCTCAAAAGCTGGTAAAGACATATCAATATGAAAAAAAATACAATATAAACAAATAATTACATATTATTATGTAACGTTTCGCTCCTATTTTAACCCTCCAGTACCCGTTCAAAATTCTAAGACATCAGTACCCGCACCGGTCTCGCAGTCCGACACCCCTCTGCCACCTCCATAAAAATAATGAGATATCTTATGGCATTAGTTTCTTGTTCACTGACGTCTTCCTAATCAGATATTTCCTGTTCAGTGTCACTGTTCATTTCCCTAGTTTCCAATAAATTATCTTCGTCAGACGATGGCACATCTTCATAAAACGCGTTGTCGACATCCTCCTCCGCTATTATATCTCGCATCGTCTGTTCTTGTCGCGCCTGTTCTTTCTCATAAAATCTGCCATGACTATAATAATGTTTTAGTATAACAGTGTTACTAAAAATGCAAAAAGTACTTCCTTCTCCTCGCATTGGTCGTATGTCAAAGGTAAAAATAAAAACAACACGGGTACCCGCATCGGTCTCTGAAACCGAAATTATAAATAACTTTTAAACCACTGCACGCACGAACTCAAAACTGCATACGGATCTTCAATGGCAATATATAGGAAGGTAGTGAAATGGGCGGTAAACTAACGCTAGCACATTAAGTAATATAATGCATCATGTGTTTGCTCGGTCTCACAGACCGTAAACGGGTACTGAAGGGTTAAATGCGAATTAGTCCTAATAAAATATTATGAGCATTTAAAATTTCGCGTTTTACGTTACTTGCGCTCCAGGGTGTCCACGGCCGGAGATTCGTCGCGATGCGCGAACGACACGACAGATTGTCCCGCGCGCATTTCCCCTACCG
Organism: Agriotes lineatus; assembly: GCA_940337035.1. Lineage (NCBI taxonomy): Eukaryota > Metazoa > Arthropoda > Insecta > Coleoptera > Elateridae > Agriotes > Agriotes lineatus. The sequence continues at coordinate 72,678 of CALNHX010006625.1, forward strand.
CCTTAATGCCCAAGAGGGAGAGCAACGTATAAAACCAAATTGTTCCGCCGAACTTGAAGAAAAGTAATCCGAGAATTATTTCGAGAAATTATCCCGATTCCCTGACCTGGCCCGCGGGCCTCAACTGGCGAGAGCTCTGCAAACCCTCAGTTAGTTATTGGCAATTAAAGCAAACTATAATTGTTCAAGTTTGTTCACAATACTGCAAGCTGTCAATAATCGATTACTGTGTTACAGGTCTCCCAACACTAGTGGTTCTGTTGTCCAGCGACCACCATACCGTGAATCCCGGACGAGCACGCAGATAATTTATTGAGGTTGCCTACCTACACCATACCAAAGAGATTTATGTTAAAATAAAATTTACTTTCTACATATTTATGAATTATTTATTTAGTTATTTTCCAACTGTATTTTCCAACTGTACTTAGTCAACAATAAATGTTATTTACGTTGAAGTACCTTTTTTAAATCAATGTAGGTATAAATATAAAGCGAACCTAGCCCAGTCAAAAAGCTACCATTTATAAGGGCAAAATTAATGAATGCTAAACTACTATAAATAAACCAGGTAGCATTAAAACTATGCGTAGTAACATGTGAACGTAGAATAAGGTGGTGTATTCGCAGCCACACTGTCATACTGTATTGTAATAATAAATATATTTAAAACTTAAAGCTTTTTCTGTCGGCACGTAGTATAAGCCTTGCATCAGGTCAATTTTGATTATTCTTTTTTTTTTTAATAAAAGCTACAATCATGTAAGGTTGCAGAAGTGTTTTAAATTGAACAAATTCTACCGGACAAATTATTGTAGCCGAAAATATCATAGTAGTGGAAAATGTAAGCTCTCAAAATCGGTATGTGGTGTTCTGCTGATTGTTGCAATGGACGACTGTATCAGCAATGAGCACAAAGCAGTGAATGTATATGTAATATCAGTCGACCCGCTTCAACAATTGTTAAAAATTCAAGTTAGTTTGTCGCCACTGCTGTACCTACATTGTTTTAAAAATAGAAACATTTTTATTATTAGAATAAGGCCACCTATGCGGTGGGCTAACAAACTAATAATTCTAATTTTTTGATTGATATAGTTGAGAACTATAAAATAAACGCTGTTACAATCTGGTAGACATATAACGTTTTTTGCAATTTGCACAAGGCAATGTAATGTATCGACCAGATTGGGCGCAATTCGCATTATTATAATTAGCATTATTTGGACTAAAATCGTTAATATTACAAAGTAATTTGTTTGTAAAATTGGCCACTTGTTTATTTAATTTTTATTAGTACGAAAGAATTTTTTTCAGTGCCATTTTGGCGCCCCTTGCCGCTTGCGCCTTAGGCAGGGGCCTACTCGGCCTATACCTAGTTACGGCCCTGCTTGCAAGGTTTCAAGCTATATTTATAGTAATGTCTAGTGATGGGCATAACCGGACAATTTTCATAACCGAATTATTTGCATTCGAATCATATTAATAACCGATTGATTATTTGAATAATCATTCGAATCAATTTTGGCTCTCGATTCGTTTCGATTAAGTCAGCCGGTTTCCGGTTGGCGGTTCACCGTCATCTGCATCGGCATCGTAACTTGCAGATAACAGAGGAACTCAGTTAATCGTTAATTATAATAATTGTATAAATGATTTTTATTTGATTTCTAAGGAGTTTAAACCATTGAGAATAGCTATATCAATACTAATCATAAAGAAATTATAAATATGCGAATACAAAGTATCTATTGAATCTATTTTTAGTTCCTAAAATTCCCTAGTAGTCACCCTTCCCGTTAATAAAAATTAAATAGAAATCTTTTACGATATTGGAAAATCTTATTTCGCTTTCTGTTTATCCCTTATTTAAAATTTAGGCCGTTATAAATTAATACCAAGTTATCTTTAATAGGAACGGCCCCATAAATTTAACTCGTCGACTGGGAGTCTCAAATGTCTTAATAACATCAACAAGCAGCCGCGAGCCTGACTTGGGTCAATCAAGTACATACGTAGAAAAAGTTATATGAGTTATGAATGCCGTATTATTTACAGAATTTCGATCACTCGCAGGTCGCTGAGACGCGGCACGTAGTACGTATCAGGATGAGGTTATTTTTCATCCGAATACTTGGAACGAAAACCGAGTTACACAGGTTATTTCAATAACCGGATAACCGGTTATTTTTGATTCAAATAAGCCCATCACTAATCTAAAGTAAGATTTACCCTGCGGTCATCTAATATATGGTTATACATTGAAAATAAACGTTCAACTTCACATGAAGTGATTGGTGCATACTTCAATTTACATACAATTTGAGAATCCGTGTTTAAAGATTCGTTCAAATTAACACCTCTCAGAACTTGATTACTAATTTTTAATTCCACGAATTCTTCATTTTTGTTTATGATATCCAGAAATGTTACTTTTATTTTCTTACTTTTAAGCCCACTACTTTTTGAACTTGTAGTTGGTACCTTTGCAACTCTGTCAATACCTTCTTCCAACGAAAGCTCTCTATTTTGCATTTTTTCTATAACGCAATGCAAACAAAATTAGATTTAATATATGCTAGCTCATTTGCAACAGATGGCTTTTTAAAAGTTTCTTTTCATTTTGCAATTGCAATTGAATTGCTTTGGTCGAATTCACATATTAGATCATTCACTGGATTGGATGTAACGGTCAGCAAGAAATATGATACAATTTATTCAGGTTTCCCATCAGGTCAAAACGGGCTCTGGCGGTAAGAAAACGCCGGGAAGCTTTTTTTTATGCTGCTACATTCCCGACTTTTAGCTTTCCTTGCATTTAAATTGTTATTGCCCTGCAGCCTGCATTCTTAGAAGAAAATAAGCTGTTTAACTGTCCTTATTGTTATCAAGACAACCCTCCCTGTTTTTTTTACCTGGCTAATGGTTGGGTTTTTCCATTTGAAATCCACAGCGCGTTTTCAAGATATCAGGGAATTTAGAAAATAAATGCAAAGTATAATGCTGCCTATTTATTATAGAAATTATCACAAAATATGCAATGAAAATCATTAAAATATGCAAAATAGTACGCTGCATATGCATTATAAAAGTTAATACAAAATATGCAAAATATGCAACAAAAAATGAATTAAAAAGGCATGAAACATGTAAATACCAAGTTTCAAAAAATATACCAAAAAATACAGACATTTTGCATATTTTCCAGTCCCTGATAATTAGGTATGAATGGATTTAAAATTGCATTGATTTCGCGATTATTTGGCGTGTGATATATAATCCATTAAGGAAACTCCTGTGACATTTTTACAGTGTCAAATGCAAAATTGTGGATGTACTTGATAAGTATTAAGTACCTACTATTTCAGCTGATTGCACTTAACCGTCAGTAGCGTCAAAATTGTAAGTAAGTAAGGTTATAACAAATTATTTGTTATTTTGCTAAACTTAAATATGGATAGTTGTTTTAGTGAAACAAAGTAAAATAGTAGATTATATTATAAGTGATAGAAATGCATCATTATTTGCGAGTGAGAATTTTGAATCGCGAGTGCACTTCAGTACTGCCAATACACTTCAGTACTGTCAAACGTATATCACAAATCATAGCCGACTAATTATAAATTTATTTCGCGACATATTCTGACACAAGAATGGCTACTGTAAGATAAAACGTCGTATATCACACGTGAGCGAAATGCCATTATAAGCTCGTGAGAAATTGTATCGCTCGTGCTGGGGCACTCGCGATTCAAAATTCTCACTCGCAAATAATGATGCATTTCTCTCACTTATAATATAATCTACTATTATTGATAACTTTAGTAAGTAATCTTGTATTATATATGCACCAAGACGAATCTTGTCGTTATAAGCAATATTTACATACCTCTTCTTTTTCTCTAGCTGAAAGTAGATTTCGTTTTTGAATCACTTCATCCATTATATTTAAAAAAAAATGTTTAATTATAAGAAGATATTTAATCAAAATATACTTCAATAAATCAAATGTCAAAGTGAAAGTAAAAAACAAAAACTTGAAATTTAAATTGAAAATGGCGCCAACATAAAATTACTAACACTCTACTAGCGATTTTCATATTAACCAACTGATATTGACAGTTTCGTCACGGGAGTTTCCGTAATGGATTAGACAGGGTGATTCACTAGCCTCTTTACAAACTTTGGCAACGGAAAGTAGATTTCATTTTATGAAAAAATGTCTTATAAACATAGGTCCGGAAATGCGTCATAAGGGAGCGATAGCCCTGATTATGGTAATAAAAAACAAGGACATTATTTAATTAAAATAGTACAAATAAAGCAAATTTGGTGTATTCTGGTTAAATTACGCAATTTTTTATTCGAAATTAGATGACAGTGAAAAAAGTTGGTATAAAGTTCAAAAGGGGTAGTTTATGCAAGAATGGGGGAATGTTTTCTGTCATAACTTCTTACAGTCAAAATTTTGATCAATTCTGGTTAGATCATATAAAAGACTAGAATTTTTTACATACAAATGGTATGTACTCTTTTTTGGAATCGCTGAGAGGAGTAGTTTTCGAGAAAACTGAACCTAAAAATTAAAATTTCCATAAATTTTGTACTACCCTTTTTTCTACAAACTGTGATATAAAGTTTTTACATAAACAGACAACTATTGTTTACAGGTTGTCATGTAACTGAAAGTTACTAGTTTTTATCATGTTAAATTATCTCTGTAATCTCTGTAAAATATGAACAAAGAACAACAGGACATCTTTATCTGCTTTTTTCCCGAAATTAAATCTACTTTCCGTTGCCAAATTTTGTAAAAAGGCTAATGAATCACCCTGTATAGGAGATGACAGAAGTGGCAACACCTGTGCTACAGCCACAACCCCACAACCCACTGTTGTGGAAACGCTGATCACATACTCGCACGTAATCAACTGCGCATGCGCAAATCCGTAGCCAATTGCCATTTGCCATTATATATTTTGCGGTCCGGGTTTTATTGTTGATATTAGTAGTTTGTAAAACTTAAACCGTTATATAGTTACCATTTGACAGTAATTGGTGAGAAAATCATTACAGGAGTTTGTTTAAATAATTTCAGACCGTACTTGCAGTATATCTGTAATATAACCTAAAATACGCAAAACTTCACCTTTGCAGTCTGTGTGTGTCTGGTATGTATCACAATATAGTGTGGCTGCCGGCATATGCAACTAGGGAAACGCCAGTAATAAATCCTGATAAACTTCAATGTTTCCTTTAAATAATCTGTGCTGCGCAGCCATCCAGTGATGATTTGTCATTGGTCTCTGAGCGCATAAATCACATTTATTTACATCGTTCTAGTCAAGTTGTTTATCGAAATGCCTCAAGTTTGACTATAAATATTATAATTCATGGTTCGTTTTCGCTCAATTCCATTTAATTTAAATTTGTAAAAAACTTCTTTATGTTGCGTGTGCTATGAGACACACTGTATAACAGTACAGTATTTGTAAATGTCTAATAATATTTTAGTAAGTAAATGATCGGCAAGCATGTAATATGAATATTCTCTTCTTTCAGAACCTTCACAAAACTTCAAGTGTAGCATCTGATGGAATACGAACAAGATGTCTTTTCTGATTCTGTAGATTTACGTCGCAGGCTTCAGGTATAAATTTAAACAATTGTCACTTGAACATGGGTAACGATCGTTAGCAGTCAGAAAACACTTCACTCAATCAAAAATACATCAGAAATGTGCAGTAACTTTTGTGTTGCTTCTAAACTCGTTAATTCTAATTCTTAAAATAATTGATTGATTGCTTACAATCTTTGATAGTTAATTTACCTTTTCTACTGTTGGTGTGGGAAATGTTTTTTCCTCGTACCTAAATAAACTTGCATCTCATGGTAGTATACTCTTTGAATGTGTATAATAATTAAAATTTATTTAAAGCATTATAATATCTATCATGCACTTTGCAAGTTAGATTTCTGCAAAATATATACTTAAAGATTTGATTTACTTATGTAATAACGCTTTTGCTCTGAATAAGTTACTACAATTTTAACAATGCATTAATATTTAAAATTAAAAACTTCTATCAGTTTTTAACACCTAAAATTGGCAAACAAGTAATTTTAATAAATTTCAAATGTGTCATTCTTTTGAAAGTATATTACCACTTAACAAAATAAATAGAATATGAAGGTATATGATAATTGCCCTAATACAATCCGTATGGATTTATAAAAATGTTATGCACTGCTGTTGGCAGTTTTGTAATTCGTGTAACACATTTAATTGTCTTTATTCAATACACAGTTATTGATATCACCTCGTGAGTGATGTATTCACATTCACTTTGGTTCTAAATAAATAATATTGGCATTTCAACACATAATATCAATTATTACTTGATAAATAATTAACACTTATTATATTATAATACTAATTCCCGTACAAAATTAACTTTGTTCAACTTTCCTCAAATCTTAAGGGCATGTAGGATACTTACTCTCACTAAATTTATAGCAATCTTGGTTCTAATGCAAATAGAATTAAATAATTTATGCAGATGAAGTTGCATCTGTATTTTAGTTCTACACTTACGGTTGTATTACCAAAAATGTTTAATTGGCTTATGAAGTAACTAAACTGCGATTTATGTGTAGTAACTGATGTGATACACAGTATGCAGAGTATATGCAGCGAGCTGAGTGGGATTACTAGTGGATTATTAGTGAAAATTTATGATTGTGTTATATTTACAATACAGTAAGATCAATGTTGAATCAGCAGTTCCAATTATGAAAATATTGTGCATAAGTTTTGATCAAAATCATAGGCTCAATACCTATTGGAAATAAAGTGTAATAGAACATCATTTTCTGTTTATTTAGTTGACCGTATTTATGTATGTATGCATTGTCGGTAACCTTATTTTATACTGCCGATATTAATTATTTAATATTAAATATTCACTTATAATACCATGAGTAGTGAAAGTTATGTCGACTATTTTTGCGGTGGTGTCACGAATGTCCATTGCGCTTGGGTACGATTAGGACGAGTGCGCCAGCACGAGTCCTAATCCCAAGCGCAATGGACATGAGTAGTGATACCACCGCAAAAATAAACTACTTAACTTTGACTAAGAATGGTATTCGAGGGACTATTTAATGAATCAAACTACTTTTTCAAATTAGCTTTCAGTAAATCTAGCAACAAACTACGCAATTTCTATAGTAACAGAACACTAATATTGACTTTTTCTAATAAAAATCGCATTTGTTAAAAATAGTCACTTGAATACCTTCTAGGAAGATATATCCACTGATATTTTTTTGATTGGTCAAGAAACGTCAGAATTCTGGATTTTTATTGGTCACTTTTTGACAGATGACAGGTGAATTGAATAGTCTAGATTATTCTTCTTTACATAGAATTTCGGCGTAGACTGCGTAGTATTTATAGATGAGCACCCAGCATTTTCTGGTTTAATGTACCTTGCACCTTGTGAACTCGAGCAAAAGCCCGCGCGATGGTCATGCTCTTTGGTGGCTCGTGCTGTTTGAGTATCTTGAGAACGAGGGTACTTAGGCAGATTTGGCCTTTTTGCTGTTTGTGCATCCATATTCAAATTTTTAGTGAAAGAATTATCTGCATTGATTTATTGTGTGTCGCGACACGTCAGTCACTGATTTTCAACACGTAGCGCAGAAAATAAAGGGATGACGTCGACAATAGTTAGGGGAAAGCTGAACTTTGGGCAGTTAAAGCACTACAAGAGATACATTTTCCAAAAACTCCCACCCCCTCGCCCTTGTGGTTCTCCCTCCATGCCCCTTCGAACTTCACATTCGTAGACTTTAGAAAACTGCTTTATATCTCGGTAACCAATGGTCATAACTCATAACCGTGTAAATTTTTTTGGCTTAACCGTAAAATAACATGCTAGAAATTTTTCACAGATTTTTCTTAATTTTAATGAAATTGATTTTTTTTAAATATACATATATCAAAATATTATCCAAAATACTGGAGAGAGTCATATTGCAGCAGCTGCCTCAATACTTGAATTCGAATAATATTTTGCCTGTTACAAAGTCTGGTTTCAGAAAAGGACATAGCTGTGCTATGACGCTGCTGAATATTACTGATGGCATAATCCCAGCTACTGATATAGGTCAAGTAACTGCTCGTATTTTGTTGGATTAATCCAAGGCATTTGATACAATTAACTATGACATTCTGTTGTCTGTCTGCTATTACACAGGTTATTTGCCAAATTCAATTTCCTTATAATAATAATAATAGATTTTATTGTTGTCACATATGTTTGTACATTATACATTTTCCAAAACACATCAATAGTATTATTTGAAGTGACAATAAAGGCAAAGTTCAGTTACTTCATTTCTGAAGCATTGTTCTTACACTTCACCCATAAATGAAACAAATTGCTCCGGTAGAAATGATGTGCCGAGGTATGGAAAAAGAGAAAAAATTATAACAATAATTCAAGTAAACTATTATAATTAAACGCAATTCAGAGACATGGTCGTCTTTTTCAAAATCTGAATAATCACTGCACGAAAACAAATTAATCCCTGCCAATCAATGAGTAACTCATGTATATACTTCTTAAAACTATATAATGAATGATTTTTTAAACAAACTAGGAATCCATGGCAAAGGATACAGGAGATATCTTTGTGTAAAAGATTTCTCTTGAACTCCTTCAGATATCCTCAAATCTCCCTAGAACCTCTGAGGTCTTCCTCATATCTCCCAAGACTTCCCGCGATTCTCGAAAATATCCCAAGATATCTGCAAGGTCTCCAATAATTTTATCAGATTCTCAATATATTTGCAGCTTTGCAAAGAAAAATTTGTATGCATACTATGCTCTATGACCCTCCGAATATTACTCTTCACAAACTTGCATATTGTTTTCTTATGTCCTATAAACACTGATTTTTACAAATACATATTTGTTATTGTAGAAACAACAAAATGTATTTTTGTCTTACGTGTCTCATCTGTAAAACAAAATTTTTCCGGTACACATGAAATGTGTTACCTCACATACCGCATGACCGGTTTCAAAATCGAACATAGCAAGTTTTTAATTTTTAGTAAACAAATGATATGTCTAACGTAATTGACGTCTAAAGACTTTGACCCCCCCCATAATTTAAAGTTGTGATCTATGCAACCTTCTTTATTAAATTAAACTCATTTTTTCTAGTAGCCTAGTGATATGCCATACTTTTGCTGTGTTTGGTTTTGAAGCCCGTCAGCCGGTATAATCTCTTTTTCAATATCAAGATCAAGAATTAATGAAATGAAAATGGCAAATTCTATAATGAAACACTAATTCTCGCAGCATCGTGATTTATATTGTATAACACATTCTTTCAATAATTTGCAAACTGCAAGTCAGCCAATGCTTGAATAATTATTTTTAACAGTTAAAGTTTCAAAATCAGTCATATAATCAAATCTAAAGGAATTTTGATTAGGGTTAAAGAACATTTAGCCAATATATTTTCGAAACGGGTCATAGTATTACGGAAACTGACCGAAAAATTGGAAAGGCGTTAACTTCAACAAAGTAGGTAAATTCTTTTGAAAGTTTGACCATTTTTAAGAATCAAACTTTTGAACAAAGATGGAGGACCCATTCCGCACTCTGATCTTTACGCTCTATTGAAGTTGACATCTGATTGGTTGCTTAGAACACTCCCTTCGGGTCAGACAGTATAAATAGCGGTAGAATGTGCTGATTTTTTCTGGTGATTTGATGAAGAGCATATCTTCAGCCAACTTTGTCATGCAGTCATGCTAGTTTCAATCCAAGGGTGCTGACGATGGCAGCTTAGCTGTTGATATACGTATTTACCGGTTGTGAAATATTTGTGTGGTTAAGGGGTTTTTAACAAATTGTGTCAAATCTACATCAGTCATTTGAAGTCCAGTTTAATCCATAACAGATACTACATGGACAAGTTAGTGTTACATTAACTGATTGTGCAGCCAGCAGTAACTGTTTAATTTATTGTTTCCAGTACAAATTTTGCATGAGCATACAATTTTGGTTTTTGTTATACGTGCGTTGCATGTTGCCGTAAAAGAAATTACCGCACAACAAAACAACGCTCATTCCTTCTCTAGTTTAACGGCACGTATAAACGGTGTTCAACTTTCTCTTCGAAACAGTCAACCACAGAACGTCTTTCTGTCACATGATATTCATCGACCACGGGCGTTTGTTTACCTGGCTCGTCTTCCTAACTTGGGTTAAGTTTAGTATAGCGGCAAATTATAATACATCATAGAAATTTTCTCAAGATTTTTCAGACACCCTTAAGACTGCTCACAGCCATCCAAAGATATCCTGATTTTCTCAGAGCTCCCCTAGCAGTCCCAAGATTTCTCAATATCTCCTGGCAAGTGTACACAGGATATTCCGTTGTGAGTAACCCCTCGAAACAAACTGGCAAAGACTTACACAGTTGAGCAATATTGTAGGTATAAGAATGCTGATACATGTTGGTTCTGTGAAAAGGAGGTGTAATGGGACCTTTGTTCTTAAGATTTAATTTGTGTACATCAGATTTAAAATGGATTTTTCTTAAGAAGTATGGTGGTTTGAATTTAATTATTTTGTTGAAGAAGCAATACGAATGTAAGATACGTCTATTTGACATATTAAGCCATTCAATTTATGAGACACGTAATCCTCTCTCCTTAGACCAAAAATTAAGCAAACGCAGCCATTTGGTATTCTCTGTATTCTTGCAATATCCTTGTTTTCTAAGCATGGTCCATACACTGTAGTAACTAAACTGACAGAAGTAATGATTCACTCAGTGTTTTCAGATAACAAATGTCGGTTCATGTAAATTAATTTAAGGTTGGTGTATGCCTTTTGAATACATAAACCGACATGTTTTTTAAGAATCTTACTTCTGAATCACAAAATATTTAGTCCTAAATTACGAACAATATCAACAGTAACTAACAGGGTGTTTTTAATTTTTATTGCGAACTTGTTTAGAGCAGTTTTGCAAGCTTTGGTGCTGCCGAGCAACATAACTTGAGATTTGGAAACATTGATGACTAGTGAGTGTTTTTCGGCTATGGTTATTAATTGTTTCGGATCGGTATTTATAAGATTATTGACATTAAGGATGTCAAAAGGAAAAAAGGAATAGTATCATTGTGTATCATATGCATAAAAATGGCAGTTGCATAACTGAATAATATTGCTAACGTTAGAGGTATAAAGAGTATAAAGTAAAGGCCCTAATAGAAGATCCCTGTGGCAAGCCATTATTAACTGTTATTAGTTGTGACTTCGAATCTACAAGATACACTTTCCGAAATCTTTTTACTAAATCATTTGTGAAAAGCAAAATGACAGAATTACTGAGACCAATATATATACAGTGTGGAAATAAAGTAACAGATAAATTCATTAACTTCGTTGATATTCATTTTTATGAAAAAATCTCGAAGGGGTGTAACGATTTTGACCATAAGGAATATTTTTAGTTTCAGATAAAACAAGAGATTAATTACATGTCAGAGTTAAACAATTTATAAATGTCATAACAAAATAAGCATCTTTTGCTTTTTCTAAATTAGAATTTACCTTACTAAACTATTTTATTAATAAAAATGGTACAATTAAGCGAGACACAGAGAATTGAATTTTTGATTATTGTATTTTCAATTGTTTTTTTAAACTTCAATAAAAAAGAATGTGCCGTCAATGACTTTCCGTCAAACGTAGGTAACTAGATTTATTTTGCTCGTTTCATTGGTTTTTAATATTTAAACTTTATAAAGACCATTTTCTCGATTTTTTTCACATGTAACATATTGAAAATTTTATATCATTGAAAACAACATAAAAAGTACTACCAAAATGAATAATAAAAAATACAGGTTGTCATTTAAAAAAAAGTCGATGACATCATAACTTAAAACAAATGACATAGCAACATAAAGGTAGTTGTAGTGTATGTCCTATAATTAAAATCGCTACACCCCTTCAAGATTTGTTTGTTAAGAGCAGGCTGACAAAGTAGTGGGGGATCATAGTTGTAATGGAGGCTTTGGGTTTTGATCAAATTTTATAAACTAAACATTACATGCTGTTAATTTTTCGTAAATATTAAAAAGAAAAGACCACTAAAGGCAACAACCAATTTTCATTGCATTGAATTTTGTTTTAATAGGTTAATTTATTTTTTTAAAATAAGATTTTTTTAGAATTTGTTGGCAACCAATGTTTATAAAACTTCGTTATTGACGTCTGCAGATAATTGTAAGACCAACAACTGATTTTCAAACGATTCCATGGTAGATTAAACAAGATTTATATAAAAATCAGGAATTTAAAATGCCCTTAGTGGTGTTTCCAACTACCTGTAAGCTATTTGAGTGCAAAGAACTTCAGGCATTACCTTCTAGATGGCGCCAGTAAACTTTTTAAAAGTGGCGGGTTTCCGTGTGCCATATAAATAATTGTGTGATATCAGTGTGACATCTTTATAGCCACAGATTACCTCAGGAGTAAGATTTTGAAGTTATGACATAAAGTCAGAAACAGGAGAATTGTAACGTAACTATGATTTTACAGTTAGTGTTTTAGCAAATCCTGTGCGGTAAAATGAATAGAAAATTTTTAGCTTTCAGAGACCCTTCAAGAAAAAAGCTGCTTTATAGTAACGGTAAGGGCATTTCAGAAACGTTAGTTACATAATACCTCGTTCAGTTTAGTTATGGAAAAATAAAGAAAATTTATATTTACGACTTTGATTTTTGACATTTCAAAGCATCAACTACAAAATTTACTCAAAAGCAGCTTCCTTAATGGCAACGGTGATTTTGATATTCGAAAGGAAAATCTAAAATGTATAGGAAAGCCTGGAACACTCGTAGTGTAAATAACTATTATTGATGTAATGTATTTTTATTTACAAAATTAAATTATGACAAAAGAATTGATGGGCAACTATAGCTATTCATCTACATGATAACAAATAAAAGCAAAAACAAGAGGTAAAACATATGTTTTGGCACAAATTTCTAAAGCAAGTATAATTTTATTATTCAACTTTATTTACAGTACGTATAATACGTAATACATATCCAAAAAAATAATATTGTTAAGTATAAGTAAGAAATACTTTATTTACCACTAACCAAACGCATTACATATGTAAATATATACGTTCATACATAGATACATACTATTCTAGAGTGGTGGATACGTAATCATAAAATAATCGGTAACCCTTTTCTGAAAATTATCCGAACTGTGGTAACAAAATATGCAGCGCAGCCCGGAGTACAGAATGCATTTTGCGCGCTCAAGTAGATC